>SNQJ01S0136250.1:25520-47062 GCA_010110895.2 Picea sitchensis
TCCTTCAGATCAACATCGGACACGTTCACAATTCCAGCGAGCCTCTTCTCTTTTGGTTCAAGTTTTATAAACTCATGATCCAGAGACATTTGCAGAAGCTTCAGGTCATCCATATTGGGATATAACAATGAATGAAGAGTATCGTTCTTTAATGGAAAATGATACTTGGGATCTTGTACCCCTTACAAAAGGAAGAAAACTTGTTAGATGCAAATGGGTCTACAAAAATAAGTATGCATTAGATGAAAGTGTTGAAAGACACAAGGCTCGGTTAGTTGCCAAAGGATTTTCCCAAGTTGAAGGAATTTACTATAATGAGACCTTTGCCCCTGTAGCAAAAATAAATTCCATCCGCCTTGTTCTTTCCCTTGTTGCCTCACATAAATGGGAGGTCCATCAGATGGATGTTAAATCCGCCTTCTTGCATGAAGATTTGCAAGAAGAAATCTACATGGACCAACCTCCTGGCTATGTCTAGAATGACTCTAGCCTTGTTTTTTGACTCAAGAAATCTCGTTATGGTCTCAAGCAATCTCCCCGAGATTGGTATGCCAAAATGGATAGCTTTCTTATTGCCACTGGATTCTCTAGATGCCATTCTGATCCTAATTTCTATACCAAGAAAGTAGGAATCCATATCATAATCCTTGTCCTTTATGTTGATGACCTTATCATTACTGGTAGTGAATCAAAAATTTTAAACCATGTGAAAACCATCCTTAAGAAGAAATTTGAAATGACAGACTTAGGTTTTTTGCACTATTTCCATGGCCTCCAAGTTTTGCAAACCAATGAAGGAATTTTTCTTTCCCAGTCTAAGTATGTTTTTGACCTTCTTCGTCGCTTTCACATGGATGATGGTAAAGAAACCCCTTCTCCCTTCCAGTCTGGATTCAAGCTTTCTTCCACCTGTACTTTTCTTGAAGTTGATGCCACCCTGTACCGTCAGTTAGTTGGTAGCCTCTCATACTTGAATCATACTCATCCTGGTATTTTCTTTGTTGTTGGTATTATTGCATGATATATGCAAACACCCCATGAAATCCATTGGAAAGAAGCTAAAATGATACTTCATTATGTTCGTGGTACAGTTCAATTCGGGATACATTACAGTTTAGGGGGGACTCCTTTATTGGTTGGTTTCACTGATTTAGATTGGGCCGATGACCCTGATGATCGGAAATATACTGCAAGTTATGTTTTCATCCTTGGTTTAGAACCTGTCACTTGGGCCTGTAAGAAACAACATGCTATTGCACTTTCTTCAGCAGAAGTAGAATACCGAGCAGTGGTAAATGCAAGTCAGGAAGCCCTATGGCTTCGACAGATCCTTTCATAGTTTGGATTCCAGCACCAACATATGACCAGCCTTTGGTGTGAAAATCAGAGTGCCATCAAGATCGCCAAAGACCCAGTTCAACATTAGCGTAGAAAACACATCGAGCTACACATGCACTTCATCAGAAATCTAATTCATGATCAAGTTATTGAAGTGCTCTTTTCCCTATAGAAGATCAAGTTGCAGACATTTTCACAAAGTCTCTTAGAGAAGCAAAGTTTTCCAAACTTCAATCTATGTTAGGAGTTCAGGAAGTTTGTATTAAGGGGGGATAGGCTCTAATGCCTCCTTCCTTCTCCTATTGTGTCACTATTGTAAATCCTTCAATCCTATCCCAAGTTGTTCTTAAGGGGGGATGTTAGGATATTTAGACACTTAGGAGTTAGTTAAGATTTACTTGGTCTAATAGGTCGTTAGGTAAAAGTGTGTTTCTTAGTGTGTTTCTTTAGTATGCATTAGTATGCATTTGTAGTTAGGAAATCCGACGGTCATGATATGTTCCCGACATATAGTGATCCGACGGTTCATACTCTCCTTGATATTAACGACCATTGATCCATGGCTTAACACCCGATTGGTCCATGATATCTATTTAAAGAGCATGGACAGTCATTTTCTGATGATCGATTATGAGAAACTCTCTTGTAAAATCTCTCTGTAATCTTTTTCTTTGCATTAATAAACTTCTCCAAGTGACCGTGTTGGCTGGGGCCACATATGTTTCCCCATAGGGGTTTTACCATGTGAAAACATCGGTGTGTTGATCTTTGATCTGGTTATGTGAGTGGTTACTGAAGGTGTTCGCCCTCTATTGGAATACATGTGTTGTCAAACAAGAAGGATCGCACACTTAATTGAAGAACATAAGAGAAGATCACAGATATTTAATATTAGCAACTCCGATGTCGAAGCTAAGAGAACACTTGAGGATCCGCAGAAGATTGAGTTACCTATTTTTGATATAGAAGAAGTATCATCAAGGAACCCTAGGAAATACTTTCAACAACGTGAAGTAACTAAGACCACAGAAGATAAACATCAGAATGGTAAAAGCATTACTGATACAAAGCTCACTGGGAAGAAGGCTAGGAAGTTACGAAAGAAAAGGGATAATACTATAGGGTTACAAGAGGTTCTATAGGACACTTCACAACAAGAAGAATTGTAGAATTGGAGCTTCGCCGAGATATCAGAACAACAACATAGAGTACTTCGCCATGACGAAGCAATATAGCCATTGGAGCCGATATACCCGTCCGACCACCGCTCCGAATGAATCGAAAAGTAGTTATGGGTTACCACTAGACTGTTGGATAGCACCCAAACTGATAGAACAGAGTTAATGAAGGCCCCATGTCCGTTGCAAGCAGACCATTGCTGAGATTTCCTACTTAACCCATTATGCCACGCACCAAGAATAATGTTTTCTAACTAAGAATTTGAGCGCAAACCCTGAGATCATTGCCTTACTATTCACTGTAGTCTCTGAATTCCTTTTTCACCTGAGCCAGCTGACCCAAGTTTGTATGTCAGACGAGTTCAGTGCTGCTGAGAAAATTGTTGAAGAAGTTCTAATTGATTTAATGACTCAAAGAGTCATGTCAGAACATGGAATGTATATAGGTGTACAGGCATCGTCCTCAGGTGCACTGCCAACTTCCCCCTCCACTACTTGAGCAGGACCATATGAACCACGCTTAAAACTACCCTTACCATAGATGATTTCAACTTCTTAATTGCCACACTGAATGATGTTTCACTAGAGCTCGCAGAAAAGAAAGAAGCAAAGCAGGAGAACCTATTCCGCAAGATCACGGGCGAACTCAAAGAAGTGCAACAAGAACTCCAGCCCAGCCAAACAATTTCTACGATGCCCTTAACAATGGAAATATCATGAATAAGAAATGAGCCCACACAGTTACACTAGATCACTGAAAAAGTCGAAGCTCACCTTCGATGAGATCAAGAAAACATAGTGCAAGCCACCCAGGCTTTGGCGCAAGAACATAGCGCACATGAAGAACAATGGAGGAAGGAAGAATAGGAGCAACTTGCCTTACAAGCGAAGTGGGAGGAGGAAAAAGCACAATTATACTAGAGCAAGGACTAGTTTCTAGAAGAGAAACTTGAAGTACAGGAAAGAGTTCACAAATCACTGCACTTTGTGACGATCATAGAAGTGAAGATGGAAGACCATCTCCCATCGTAGGTGACCCAAATGGAAGAAGTAATCTAGCAACTTCAATAGGGCATCACAGATCTAGAGCTTCGCATCGTGCCTGAGACACCCCAAGAGATAAGAGATCTAAGAGAGGCCACTTCTCAAAGAACAACCAACCGATTAAAATCTTTGGCTTTGGAATATAGGCAGCTAATCACTAGAAGTGCCCAAACTTATAAAACCCTCACAGAGAATCTAGAATTGTAGACATTGGAGGCACAACTCCAAGAATCAAAGAAGCATGCAGATGTGCTACAAGCACAACTGAAGTCCATGACCCTAGTCAAAAGAATGAAGAGGTTCGCAGAAAAATGCACAACCCAAAAACAAGTACACACACTACAAAGTAAAGTGATGGAAGTCTCTCAACGACTACAACCACTCCAAGAGAAGGCATCCCAACTGCACGGTGAACTTGAAAGCCAGGGAGCTAAACTTGAATAGGGTGTCATCACTGCAGAACAACACCTGGAAGGACTGCTCAATGACATAGTAATCCGGGAATTTACTGAACAAGAGGTTGTCACACTGTAGTAGGTCGAAGTAGCTCGAGGTGTTCGAAGGGGAATTGATCATACCTGAGTGACTCGGGATGAGTCACTGGTGAGCGTTGGGGGCCTATTGGCCCTTGACCAAGTTTTGAAGAATACTTGGTCATATTTGACCACTTTTGGGACTGCGATAGCTTGCCAAGGAAGGAGTGCAACGCGAAGAAAAAATTAAGGAAGAAAGACCTATTTTTGGGTCCATTTTAGGGTTTTGGGTTGATGTAACGGGAAAGGGATGTCAGCCCGTGGGTTTACCCACGCTTAGGCCCATTTTGTAATCTATAAATAGGAAATGTAAATAGGGGAGAAGGAAGGATGATAGTAATGTAGTACATCTATGTGATGTATAGCTGAAAGCTTAGTGCTAGTAACTGGATCTATGTGATTGGATGTATCTTAGAGTGCTCCGTGCATGAGATTAGAAAGCTAAGTGAAAGTTGTTGTAGTCTTGTGTTGAAGAGCAAGGAAGAAGGATCTAGCGATCTACGTAGATCTTTTGTCCTGTGCGAAGTAAGGGTCATTGAAGCTCTATGTTGTAACTGCTTGACCAAGATAATATAAAGAAGACTTTGTGGATGTAGCCCCAAGGTGGGGGTGAACCACAGTAACTGTGTGTATAGTGCTTTGTGCTTCTCTCTAATGTGTTTATCTCTTTCTCGACTAAGTGCTTGATATGATTAAGTATATCTAGTTATGCTTTGTGCTGATGATATATGAATGAACGTTAGATCTAATATATAAGATGATTAGTGCTTGATCTGTTGAATCTAACTTATATTTACGTGGCTAAGTACTGAATCATATTTAGTATAAGTATTCACTGCAATGCTCTATGTTATCTGTGAAGAACCAGACAGGTTAAATATTGATGAAGGATCTATGCTAAGTGCCCTGTAAAAGACATAATCACAGATCTGTGTCCCAGCTAAGGTTGCAAACATTTGAGTCCTGCAACCACCCCTGCATCTACCTCAGGTGAGACTTCATCTGCTTCGTAGGTGTTTCCGAAAGGGCCGGTAGTTAGTTTTTTATTGGTGTTCTCTTGAGCATTGAACCCTGGGTCTGCCCCTATGCCAACACATAATCTAGAACAAAGTGACGTAAAAATTTGGCTTTGCCTTGTAGGCTCTGCAGTTGGTGAAAATTCTAAGGTGGTGGAATTTCTATGATAGCTTGGACCGTGAGGGGGTCCACTGTGATGTCGTGTTGGGAGACAATGAACCCAAGAAGGCATCCCATAGTGACACAAAATACACACTTGAGGGGGTTCAAGTGGATATTGTACTGGAAAAATCGTTGAAAGACGATGCATAAGTCATCTAAATGTTGAGTTCGTTTCTTGGATCAAGCAGTGAGGTCATCTAAGTAAGCAAGGATGATGTGATCAAGATCATGGAAAACATAATTCATGGTATGTTGAAACGTAGCACTTGCATTTTTTAGTCCAAAAGGCATGACACGATAAGAAAAAGTACCCAATGGGCTAGTAAAAGTAGTTTTATACTGATCGACTGGATGGATTTGGATTTGATTGTAGCCAGAGAACCCATTCATGAAGGACAAGGCCTCGTGGCCAACACATTCAACGTTAATTTGGTCGATGAAAGGGGTTGGGAAGTTGTCTTTGGGACAAGCATGGTTGAGATCTTGAAAGTCGATGCATATGTGAATACTGCCTTATTTTTTGTTAATGGGGATGGGGTTGGAAACACATGAGGTATATGCAATGGGGTAAATGAAACCAACGATGCATAACTTGTCAATTTTGGCTTTGATAGCCACAACTTTGGATGGGTGAAGTGGGCACTACTTTTGACAAATTGGGGTGACGTCTGTCCATGTGTCAATGCGATGTTCAACTATAGAAGTACCAAGGTTGGGCATCTATGTATATGACTAGGAAAAAATATCCCAGTATTCCTGGAAGAGAGATTTGTAAGTTGTGAGTTCAGGGGAGCATGCAGCACCAATGGTGATTTCTTCTATGATTCTTGGTTTGATGGAAATGTGGAATTTGACAGTGGGGGAGATATTGGCCATGTTGCCTTCTTCAAAAGCATCTGGGGCAGGGATAGGGTTGTTGAACCATTCTATATGCCTTGCTGGAATAAAATCCTTGGTTTCGATTGCACATATGGAGGCTTTTCTAGGACGGTCAAAGGATTCCTGTGAGAGAAAAAACACTCGGTGATGGAGCACATTCCATGGGCAATCGAGGGTAGTGAGTTCCTCCAGGATATCTTCATCGTACTAGAAAATGTGAGAATACAGGGGATCAGTGGAGGTGACATGGGTGACTGTCACGGTATGATTTTCCTCAAGTGGTGAAGACGTAGAGGGGATATCACAACTATGTTGCGATGGCTCACTTGACATAAACCCAACATCTAGATACTGTGGGTGATAGACTGTGGTAGGGGGAAATATTTCGCGTGGGAAATGAACTGGAGAATTGGGAGGATTTGGGGGAATATCTTCAGACAATCTACTTATGAACCATGGAGGGGTGGGAAGTGCCTCAGGTTCAGGGGAGGTGATGTTGGTAGTATCTAGAGCAGGCAAGACCCTTGGTGAGGTGATTGGATGTGGTTGAACAAGGTTTAAATGACGACCTCAATATGCTACAATCAAAGGACACTGATACGTGAAATGAGAAAGTGAGTCATAGAGACTACAAGGGAATCTCATCTATTCAAGGACTGAGGTAGAAACATAATGAATGTCGGTGACATGGGTACCCGAAGGTGGTGGTGGAGGGGGATCTTGCTAAAAGGTTTGGCACATTTTTTTTAGCATTGAACGAAACTAAGGTAGAGTTGGGAAATGATGATTGTAGTGGCCATATTCTGAACAGATTTCACAATCAAATTTGGTTTGTAGCCTTTTATTGCCTATAGTGGAGGATGTTGTCATAGTACTAGATGTACTTGGAGAAGTAGTGAGCAATGTGGTTTATCGAGGGAGTTGGATCAGATTGTGTAACTCAGGAAGAGAAGGACATATATTAGTCGGGTGTCCCTCTCTTTTGCAAAGTGCACAAGGAGGTTGAAATCGAAGAGGAAGTGGAGTTGTGGGATCTTTATTCTTCCGTTTGTGCCCAACTATGGTAGTGGTGCTAGAAATTGGGGGTGAGGGTGGTTTGGCTGAAGCTAGTACTGGAATCTGCATCAGGATTCCCTCTGACCGAGGAGGGAGATATGGTTGAGGAACCATCACAGGAGGATGTAGATACCATACAGGGATGGTGAGAACCATGTTGGGAAGGGTAAGCATTGCAACTACTGGAAATTCTTGTATGCTCGGTGGGGGGTAGAAGAAGGGAATTTGAGTAATGGCTTGGGGAATTGTCTCCCAAACCAGGATTTTCCCCTAGGGGAGGGGGAAATCAGGGATGAGTGGTGTAGTAGGATTCTTAGGATATCCCTAAGGTAAAATTTCTTTAACTGGTTTGATGTTGAGGTGTGGAGAGGCCTCAATGGGAGGAATGGTGTATACAGTTTCATTTGCATTGGAAGATACAACACACACTTGTGTTGAAGGATGTATGAGAGGTGGTGCTCCATGGTATGCCCCCAACAAGGATGGGTCCTTGAAATTTCCGGGGCCCATGTCTATGAGTGAATAAACATTGGAACTAGTGCGGATAAGAGGAAATATGTTATCGATGTTGGCAGAATGGTTAGGCTCATAATGTTTGATTTGGTCGATGGTGACGATTTTCCCATTGTGGGGGAATATCATCATTCAAAACATAGAAGAGGCCATTGCCTTGATAGCGTACATGTAGCTATGTCCAAACAAGATATTGTAATCGAGCAGGGAATTGATAACCTCAATGTCAATGAGGATGGTTTTTCCCCCGAGTTCGATGGGGACATTTTGAAAAATCCCTTCAGAGGAGGATGGTCGACCATCATAGGCTCTTAATGTGATGGAAGATGGTACAAGATCAGGGGAGCCAAGTTTATGCCATACAGTTTTGGACATTATGCATGTGGATGCGCCTTCATCAATGATACACTGATGAACCGTGATGTTATGAATATTGACTGCTATCTGGAAAGCTACCAGAGCAGGGAGACGAGGTTCTCCACTATCTAGATCAAATGTGGTGAGTCTAGTATTAGCTGGTTCGACTGCCCCCAAGGCGGAAAGTAACGATTTTTGTTGAATTAGAAAGGTTTGGAGGACCTCCAATACAAACATGGCTAGAGGAGATTACGCCAAGTCATCGATTAAACTATAATTGTGTGCTTCCCTAGCTTGAGGGTTATAGAGATTTTGTCATAACGAAATGTGAGAGATACAAATGGTAGGTTCAATGTTAGGGAATGGAATCATCAAGGGTTGTCTGGTTGTAGTTGGAGCTACTTCTGAAGTGGTGGGTGTAGATAAAGGGGGTGCACTATATTGATGACTGTGTGTTTGCAAAAAAATTTCTTCTTCACTAGTGAGGAGGATATTGCGATCCACCAAATTTCCAGTGTGGATGGGTCCTGGGTTTTGATACTGTCCCATTTGTGGTGGGGCAGGATGTACCTCCTATTGGGTATTCATCACACCTTGGTGTGGAATAGGGTTTTGAAACACAACCGGGGGTGGTTTTTGCAAATACTATTGTGGGGCCTACTGAGGGGTAGACGGCGCTATAGGGCGTGGCATCTTCATTGATTCTTTTATCTGTTTAAATTTGGAAATTTGGGGGAAATGGTGAGTACAATGTCCATGCTCACTTAAAAGAGAACAAGGGAAGTTCATCTGGAGGTTGTTTTTTTGTTCTTCCCTTGACGTTTGTTGTTATTGTCCCCTTGGGGGTTCTGGTTACCCTGATTTTGGTTTCCCCCGACAGGTTGGTTTTGTTCGGGGTTATTTCCCCCTAGTCCTGGGTTATTATTGTTTCAATTTTTTCCTTTCTTCTTGGCATTATTCGAATGATGGGCCAGATTTTTCATATTCAATGATTCAAAAGTATGAAGTTGTTGAATGGGAGAGAGATGAACAAAGTTAACGTCGGTGTGTGGCTTTCCATGTGGAGGAATAACTAGCTATGGAGGACCAGGAAATGGAAAATATGGATTGTTTTGTTGCAACGATCTGTAGGGTGCATAGGAAGGAGAATCACTTTTACTAGTTCCCAGGTTATATGCTAAGGTAGAAGGGGAACTTGAACTTGGTTGAGAGGCCGGGTGCATCATGGGTGTCGGAGGGGGTCCACTCATGGGTGGAGAGGAAGTAATAGGATATGTCTATTGGTAAGGGGGAGTAGGGTAATAATATGGTCCTCCATATGGTTGCGGATATTGGGGTGCACTGTACATAGGTGGTGGTTGGATGTATGGGTTGTGGTGTGTCGTGGTACCAATCAACCCATCCACAACGTGAGACATCATAGGTTTGTCTTGGCCAAATAGTACAGGTCTAGGTGCATCAGGTAATACTGTGTATAAGTAACCTGATTGAGCATAAATGAGGTCGAGTTGTTGAGCCTTTTTGATGGCTTCATCTTCGGATTGGGGGAAGGTGGATGCCACATCTTTGGCAAGTATAGAGATGAGTGATTTTAGAAACCAATCGAGACGTTGTTCTTTGGTGGTTTCTTCTTTACATAAACTATGTCAATGATTCCATTCGTGGATGTGATTGGGAATATGCATACATGAGTTTTTTTTTTCACTTGAAGAGAAGTTCTAAACTAGTGTCATGAAGAACTGGTAGTTGGAAAAAGGCCAAAAAGGATTTGGATAAAGATTCAAAAGTCATGTGGGATCCTGATTTTTCATCCACATACCATTTGGTTGATGGACCACTGAGTGTTCTTTGAAATAAACTTAAGCATATGGAGTCATCCATGATGTTGTTTAAAGAGCACCATAAGTGGAAGGTCATGACATGGTTGGTGGGATCTTCCCTCGGTTTTCCTTCAAATTTTTGAATATATGAAGGTAGCTTGGTAGGCATATTGGGCCGTGTGGGATCATGTAAAATGGGATCATTCATGAGTTTAGTCAAATAAGGAATGTTGAGAGATTCCAAGTATGGCATGGGGGGAGTTGGTGGAGGATTAGTTCTAGCCATGGTGTGAGAAGGTACTGGACTTGACCCTTGAGAGGGATTTGGTGGGGTTGTGCTTCTCCCTTGAGAAGAAGTTTCCCCACCGCCTCCTTGTGAAGGAGATCTAGTGGATGGATGGCCTTGGGAATTGGACCCAATTAAAGTGGAACCAAGAAAAGATGATCCAAAAATTAGTGGCACTCATGAGGGTGTGATATGGTTGAGCCAGTGAGATGGAAAGACTAGGAACTCCTCCTAGAGTAGGAGGGACATTATGCAAGCATCTAGAATGACATGGATTCTGTGGGTCCCCTATGGTATCCAACTAGAAAAGTGAATGTGTGAAAATGGTGATGAGAGCAATAAATGAACAAGAAACTTGAATAATTTGGACCTTCACAATATAACTCACAATTGCATGTAATCAAATGAGCATCATACATAAATCAACTATAAATAAGCATACATGTGGGTAGGTGGATTTTGTCCGCATGGGGGGGAAAGTAAAACAAATGCGTATGTCCTAAAATACATACGTCCTTCCTCTCAAATAATAATGGACCTTCCAAGAGCACTCAACAGTGAGGTCTGAAGCCACCAGAAGAGGAACTAGTGAAGGATGAAATAATCAGTTATAATGACAGGTAGAGGGTGCATATCTCGAAATAGATGGCGATATTTCCAAATAGCCACACAAAATCTGATCAAGGTGCAATTGCATCCCACAATTTCCACCTAGGTAGATGTCCTAAATTTGGTCCCTAGGTACCTCAGTCAAAGTGCGTCATTTAGATTTTTTGCCTCAGAAATGGGTCATGGACCGGATCCCTTCCAAGAGTTGGGTGACTAAAGGGGGGATGCACAGAACAACCATACCTCAACCTTCAACCCTTCATGGATATATCCCTACCTTATGGTGTAGGAACACTTGACTTGGTGGATTTTAAGGTTCCCTATTTGTCAACTTCTAATGTTTGAAAATGTGAGAACCAGATAACAGGGGGTTATTTGGATGCCTACCCCCAAGATCCTACCTAGAATAAAAAATTCTTTTGGCACCTCCTGTGGAGGAAAAATTAGTGAGTTTTTAGAATTTTTTTAGATGTGGTGGGCTGAGAGATTGGGGGTGTGAACCAATCTCGTTTGAATTAAGTGGGTTTGGATAATTTCTTCAAGAAATAGTGGGACGTTTCAGAGTTCCTTTGGATAAAACTACTTCAACCTCTACAATTAGAGATGGAAATTATGTGAGTGAGGAGTGACTTTGTGTGTGAGCAAGTGAAAGAGTGTGCCAAATTTTAATAAGTTAGGTGTAAATTTGCAACATGTGGACTTCCTTTGGTCCTTACAAATCTTTGTTACCTAGATTACTAAGTGTCATTGGTACAACCTTACGGATTTTTTAAAATTCCTAAAGAACTAGCATGTGGACATGTGAGTCCTTACCAATCCTTTAAACTCCGTAATGTATTTTACACTAAGAAAGCTTTGAAAAACTGTCCTATATTGCAAGCATGTGGGCATGTATGGACCCATTACTTTGATCTTTAAACTCCCCTAGTGATGTAAACTAACAAAGCAATTTCAAGAAACTATCCTAAGTTTGCAACATGTGGGCATGTATGGGCCCTTACAACTTTAAGATGATTTCAAAAAAAAAACTAAGAGGGTCCTTAGGGGGGCTTTTTCCTCTCCTAAATATTTTTGTTAAGGGAGATGAAATGTCCCCTTAACCACCTTTTTGCTTCTCAAGATCGCTCTATGGTGCAAGAGAAGAGAATACTCAATGATCAAAGTTAATTTTTGGTCCCAATACAAGTGTTTTTATATGTGATAGCAATAATATCAACTTAAAGTTTACAAATGAAACAAGCCATCCATGTCGAAACCAAAGTAAAAGAGGAGAATATATGGTTCTTTTTACCCCCTAAGTGTCTATGTTTAGCTAACCTTTCATATGGGAAAGGAGTCTAAGTGGAGTGCATTTACAATTTGCATGAAAGAAAAAATTTGAAGGTTAGGGACCTTCAAATTATCACAAAAACCCTTACAATTTTGAAACTCTGGAAATGTGTGTGGGTTACAATTCTGACAGAGGTGCAATGGGCGCATAGTGCGTAGAGAACAAAATCCTTTTGGGTGCACAGTGCACATATAACATAAGTATTTTGGGTGCACAGTGTGTTGAGTGCACATCTGTGGGCTAGAATACCCGTGCACATTCTAATACGCGTCGGGTGGGGGGATTTTTGAGTGAAATTCTCCTCCTCCAGCTCAAAATATAGCTTTTGAAAGGTAAGTCTAGGACGATTTTGGTACCTACAAGACAAATGGAGTAAAAAGAAGTGCTCTCTAAGCCCAAATAGGGTGGAACTTGATACCTATTCCCCAATATGGTCGCCAAATTGTTGTGTATGTTTCATCACTTGGGTGAGAATAACAAGGGCACTTGCATGCCTAGTTGGGCTTGCTATACAAGACATAGGTTAGTGCATGGATTAAACAAGCCAAACAGATGAAATAAACAAGTAAACAAACTAAAACAACTAAGGAAATAAAACTAGAATGCATAAGAAACGTTTAGAACCATAAAAAATCAACCAATGACCAAGATTATGCCACCAATGGATAACTATATTAGTTGGAAAAAAACACCGTAGAGAAAAATGAGGAATTATGGGTCCCCTTTTCCTCCTTGGGAGGGCTCTTTAGTGGAGAGTTATTCTTACAATGGAAGAAAAATCACAAATGATGAAGAAAATCAATGCATATTCCCTCAAGAGGTGAGTGGAATGGCCTATTGCAATGATGCTAGAATACTCCTAGGAGAAAAGAGGATTCTCAAGGGAGAATTGAGGCAGGATAACAATACTATGAATATCTTGGTTTCTTAGTGCACCCATGGCCTCCATTTATAACATTTGTTCAAGGGAAAATTCAATTGGTTCTTAGTGTGAACAAGGGGTCCTTTAGGGCACCCTTTGGTCCTTGACCAACCCCCCATTCATATTTTGCTCAGATATGAAGCTAAAATCAATTTGGAAGCTAGTCCATAAGTGGTTGAGGGGCCTACAAGAACCATAAATACGTTTTTCACAGGAGTGCATGACTTTTCTCGTACACATTCCCGCATATGGCACATTGTGTGCTCTATGGGATTCGTTGGCCCATGCACTGTGCACGTGCTTCCTTTAGTGAGTTTGCACATGTCAATTTGTTCCCAATTGTATAGTTGTTTCCTTTTGAAATTCATTTTGGTGCTGAAGGTGAACTAATTGATGTTGGCATTGTTGTATTTCTGTAACCATTTTCTTGCAATGTTGCGGACGGAATTTCAATGATAACAGAGGTGCTAGCAAGAAATTTATCTTTTGATGGTTGTGTTTATCTTGAAAACATTGAACCTCAAAGAACACTGACATTTTGAAAGAGATACATGGTATGGGTCTTCTTTGTATACAAATATTGCATCATCTCCAATAATCTTTCAAAACCTTAGGAGGAGGTGAAACCAAATTTACAACCAATTTTCATGCATATTGAAATGAATATTACAATGGGAATAAAGTTGTTATCAGTAAGCATCACTCTAGAGTACCCAATTGATCATCATAAATAAATTCATATTCTTCTTAAAACCACCAACCAAATAAGATTCAAGGTAGTTCACCCCCCTTTTCTGCTAGGATCTTAGTGACATGAAGTTGATAAGATGCAATATTAGATTTGAGGCATCCGAGCAAGTATGGATTCTTGTTAATGCAAGCATTACCTTTTTGCTAAGTGTTACATGTTATTTTTTTTTAATAAATTCATGCAAAATTGAATGTAGGATTAATTGATGATCTGTGCCATAAGACTTATTTGTCAACATCTCCTTCTGCTTTAATCAACTATGTTTTTCAATGAGGTTCTGCTATGCTGGAAGCTAGATTAAGCTAGGAAGGGTTGTTTTCTTTGAAGGATAAAACAAATTTATGATTGTAAATTGATTAAATGAGTATACCATAATATTTGTTGTTGGTATGATTGATTATCCATGTCATTGTATCATGTTGAACTTGTCACAATATTATCTTATGGTTTTCTTATATGAAAGTACCAATCATTGAATATTTTTCTTAACTAAGAAAAGGAAAAAAAAGCTTGAGAAAAAGAAAAGCCTTGGAAAATTTTATATATCCATGGGACATAGCACATGGAAACCTCATTTACAATTTTGTTTTGGATCCTGTTTTGAAATTTTCTACAGAGCTTTTGTTTTAAGTTCTTCCACTTCTTCAAATATAGTTAAAAGCTTCCTTATGTACTAAATGGTTTTCCTACACATACAAATGTCCAATGGATATCAAGTACTTGAATTGAACTGGTGATTTTGTGAGCATGCTAATGCTTCAAAATAGTTTGTAAAACCATTCCCACTATAGATGATTGGAGAGTCAAAGAATGAGCATAAACTCCACAAGGCTAAGGATAATACAAGATTAGAGAAAATATGTAGAAGAAGGATGAAAATGAATCATTGTTCAATCCCTAACTTTCTTGGAACATAAGGCCACAAGGATTAGCTAACAATATTTTATCAATCAAAAGTGAAATTCAATTCTCAAATAGCCTAGCACCAAAGAATATTTAAACAAGTTTCTATGTGTCAAGATTTTCACATGGATTGATCTTTTCCAATAGGTTACATGAATACTTGTTACATCATGATGCACAAATTATTTTTATGCGACCTGTAGTGCTAACATTCACACTTTATTTTTTAGAATATTTTCCTTTCTTACTACCTATATTTTACTCATCAYATGTTAAAGATTTTATCTTTCAGTTGCATTCTAGTTTCAAGATGAGCTTTATCTCTTTCTTTGAATTGCCCAGTCAGATCTACTTCCACCTTTGCTTATGAATGTGGATGTAAGATTTTGTTTTACAATTTATCTTKCCCTAAAGGAAACCTACATTTTTTGTTCATTCACTATGAACTCACTAATTATGGCTAGTTGTGTACATGTTTTTCATCCCTATTGTCTCACATTAGCATCACCCTCCATAGAAACCATGTATAAAGTAGCCTACATGCCTTTCCTAGTTCATGAGATGAACTAAAGGGACATACTAAAGATAAATTAGGAATTATTTGGAACAATGTGATGGTTATTGGGACATGGACTAACAGAATGGCTAATCAGTGGTTACCATTGCATGTTGGATGGTGAGCAAATATCATGTAATAGGGGATCCACCGATACACTTAATAGTTTCTAATGTGAAGGGGAAAAGAAAATTCTATGGGATGAAAATTAAAATAGATTATTTCAATTATCCAATTACGCAAAACCTATAAGAAAAATACAAATAGTTGGAAATCATTCCCTATCAGACTAAAACAATAAAAGAGAAAAAAAGGGCCACTACTTCCCCCATCCTATGGATGTTAAGCATACATTAAATTAACCAAGAAGGACTAGGAAAGGAAGTGAAATCATATCAAGGGGCATGGATATATCCTCGTCGGGATAATGGATTCTCATTGGTAGTGGAGCAAGGTCTATGGCATAATGGTGACTCCATCGGAGCTATGGATGTTCATGGGTAGTGGAGCAACACTTGAGGGATAATATATGCATGCTTGGTGAAATACATGTATGTATCATATCTATATAAAATCTATGATGAATATATCATCATGGATTATCAATGCAGTTTAAGGATCATTCATCCTCTTAACACAATGGATGAGATCCACTAATTTGCATGCAAGCATCACCAATGAATCCCCCACGATGAAGGGTTTTAGGTAACTTCTTCACACTTATTTCAAAATGAATCTAAAGGTGGGAATGCAATCCTTTGAGTTTCATTGTCTTAATTAAGGGAAAACTAGCATGGATTATGGCTTCATCTAATGTATTGCCAATTTTTTAGGCCTCAACAACCCCCCAAGTCCACCAGATTGGGCCCCCTCCTAAAAAATATTCTAATCAAATATTTCAATTACTTCTTCCATTAACCATGTTCTCTTGGTTTTTAATATCTAAGTAATTTTTGTTTGAATGGGTGATTATTTCTTGATTTCCTATTTTTTTGGCTCACCTCGTGTTGTGGTTATGATTGAGTATTGCGGTAGTCTTGTCAAGTTTGTTTGCATTGCAAAGTGGTTCTTTCTACATGTCTCACAAGTGCATCTGTTTTTGCACCTATTGGTTCTTTGACTAACCCTGACCCATGAAAGTGCCATATATTGTCACCTGAGTTGATTGTAGCATCCAAAAGGAACATGCTAGCTCTGAACTATTTCTTAGACATAATTGGCACTTCCACCAAGTGCTCTAGATGTTAGTTGGTTTTTTTTGTAGGATAATACCTCTTAATTGTTGATGGATAACTAAAATCCTATATAAAATATATATCATAATAGTTGACATAACCAAATTTGGGTAAAGAAACAATAAGAATGGGACTCGAGCTTCTATTAATAAATGCTTTCGAGCATAATTACATGTACTAGTCAAAGTGAATTTTTACCTCCAAAGAAACCATATTGTATTTTTTATGGGATTATGAACCCAATGCAACTAATGGAATCGAAATCCAAATTCCACAAGTAAAATAATAGGTACCAAGGACTTCTCGTTAAACGAACCTCATTTCTTATGAAAGATGATGAAATGATATCGAGTGGGGTTGGATGACCACTCATAAAAAATCCCCACCTATCCTTTATGCATTGAAAAATATGGCATATCAATCATATACCATGTGGTAAAACTACAAGCTTTCTAAGTCAAAATCAATTATCTGAGAAAAATTTGGTCACAACAAAGTGTGTGCATAAGACAAGGACTAACACATTTTTGAGTTTCACATTACATAATTTTTTTAAAGGGAGTGACATGTCACACCAAAATTATTTTTTGGTGCAATACACAAGGTTCAAAAACATGCTGCACTCAAAATATTTTTTGGTGCAATACACAAGGTTCAAAAACATGTTGCACTCAAAATATGTTTTGGTGCAATACACAAATTTTAAAGGTCTCTCATGAAAGTTTCATGAAAAGGCACATAAGACAAATTTTTATGGCGATATGCATGAGACCCAAGATTTTTAAACCAAAGGTTACATGAGAGGGACACATTAATCTAAAGCACATAAGACAAAGGTTTCATGAGTTGTGAATGAGATTTTTTTTTATGAAGTAAGAATCCTCCAAAGTTTAAAGGGGAACACAAAGATAGGTTCAAAATCATGCCGCACCACACCAATTATTTTTTAAGTACGATACACTAAAAAGCATGTCTCACCAC
Source organism: Picea sitchensis (assembly GCA_010110895.2). NCBI lineage: Eukaryota > Viridiplantae > Streptophyta > Pinopsida > Pinales > Pinaceae > Picea > Picea sitchensis. The sequence goes on from SNQJ01S0136250.1 coordinate 42,991, forward strand.
ACCAAAGTTTGTTTAAGTGCAATACACTCCAAATCATGTTGCATCACACCAAATTTTGTGTAAGTGCGATACATAAAAGACAAAATGTTTTTTTTTCAAAAAGGGGCACATAAAGACAAGTTTTAAAGGAGTTCACATTAGGACAAAATTTTATGGTATGTTGAGACATGTTTTAAAGGTGGGACACAAAGACATAGTTTTCAAAGTGACTCAAATGARACAAATCTGTTAAAAAGAGTGCACAAGACTAAGTTTTTAAAAGGGTGCACAACACCAAGGTTTTCCCCAAGTTTAAGAAAAATATCACACCAAAACTTAAGAGGGATGTGACACAAGGCATATCTCACAAAATTTYAGGAGAGGTATGACACAAGGAATATCACACCAAAAGTTAAAAGTGGTGCGACACACGGAATTTCACACTAAAAGTTAAAAATTGTGCAACATAGCACATAAGACAAAACAATTTTTTTTGTTATTTTCACCATGTAACTTTTATCCCAAAATTTGTTGTATGTGCTCTTTATGCCATTGAAAAGGTATTTTTGAGCTCTACAACTTTATTGTTATAATGTTTAGAACACTCCTTACCATTTGTTATATATTTGAAAAGTTTGAATATGGGCACACTGTCAATAGCCTATAAACCTAATAACACATAATATCAACTAATGTATCCAAAAAATCATTTTCAAAGTGACTAATGTCATGACTCATGAAAGGAGATTGAACTCATGTGAGTAAACCCAAACTCCTTATTAATTTTCCAAATGAATTCCTTATGTTAAATGTGTTTTTCTAAAATATGATTTGAAGTTTTGTATATTTGCAACTTATATTTATATTGCAGTGATGAAATCCATGTACTGTGACTAAAAACAATATTACACATTTTAAATTGAATACATTATGTAGAAACACAGATGCTAATCATCATGGCGAGGAGGACCCATCAATATACAATAGTGGTTTTGCAAATTTTATCTACAAAGTCATAATCATCAAGAAATGGTGAGAAAAGAAAGCATTTAAATCAATTCAGATGTAACAAGAATAAAAGGATGAAGCACCAACACATGAAAAATGATCATATGTGTAGCCAAAAAGAAAAGTGATGAAAACCTATGGTGAAAAATTTGAGCATGGGAGGACACATAATTTACACATGTCCATCATTAGACCTAAGGAAAATGAGTTACACTCATCATTACTCCAATAAAACTAATTATTTTCTTGTTATTCATTTGGAGTCATCAAGCATTTATCTAACAGTCAAAGGGGGAAATGAGGTGGCATCGAATTAATGTAAAATTAAATATAATGAAGTCCTCTTGGATAAAAGGGATGAATGTGTAATTTGGAAGGCCAAGAAATGAGAGGGTAAATATCTTGAATGAAATTGAAATCCACTAGGCCACCAAGCCAAGAGAGGGAAATTATTTTGTAAATGATTATAAATGCTAGAAATTATGAAGAAGAAAGGGATTTTTTTCTCTGGGATATTTCATGTACTACCATTGAAAATTTTAATGAGGAGAAACCACTTTTGGCCAAGCCATTTTTTTGGAGAACTTTGATTCCTGTGGGTATCTATTGTGGACTATTCTGCTACTTTTGTTGAGCATTAGAGTTATCTAAGAATGCATCTCACATTGTAGACTATTCTTATGTGTAGTTGTTGCATTCTTATTTATGTACTTAGAAACTATTTGTGTGAATTTGTGAGCATAAGACTGTATATGGTTTTTTTAATGGTGGAATGTTTTGGGATTGCAATCATTTACTTTTATTCTTGTCTTTACTCTTAGCTAACTAATTCATGGGTCACTGACAATAGAATATGTGGTTTTGTGTTTGATTTTTGGTTACTATTAGTCATGTATGAATGCATGCATTTGCATCTTAGATTAGTTGTATTTCATTCTTAAGTATAAAAAACCATAAATGGTGGACTGAGCTACAACCTATAAACCCAAAAATTAGTAATGGTTTCCAGGCCAAAATTTTGGATGGATTCCTATCCCAAATGGTGAGGAGTCTAATTGGGGATTTTCATTGGGGGTAACCCTTGTTGTTGACAAAATCCATCAACACCACTTATTGCATTTCATTTGGAATATCTTTCATATCATTAATTCACTGCTTATTAAAATCATATTGTAGTGTATCATTTTCAATGGATATATAATTTCTTCATTTTTGTAAGAAGCATGCTAATGTTTTACATAATAACCAAATAGAAAAAAAAAGTAAAATATATTAAAAAAACTTAAATTAATAATGATAAAACATTGAAGTGTTCTTTCATACTTTTCTATTTCATAAATCTCATCTAACCCTAAGAACAAATCCAAAACCATATCTCCTTCACTTAAAAATGTATCTATAAAATAATTAACCAATGTTTGTGGCTTTTAATAAATATTTACAATTCCTCCATTCCAATCCTTTTCCTAATATGTTAGCTTACTAATCACAACATTATATGTTAATAATTTACTATGTTTAGCTGTATCTTTTCATTAATAAGAGTAGTATCATGAGAATTTTCTTGTGTACACCATGCAATATGTGTGATTTCAATATCACTTATAGATGGATTACTATTGGAACTACAAATTTAAGGTGTGTGCATGTAACATACATAAACAATAATTCAACTCAACTTGTAAATAATTAAAATGTAAACAATACAAACTATATGTCTTACTAACAAATTTGCCTCCTTGAATTTAATTTACCCTTGAATATTCCCCGAATGGGGTGCCATGCGATCCACATGACACATAGGAAGATTGGCATGATGACCTCCAGGAGTTCACATAGAGGAGAGAACCAACAACATTCATTTACCAACCTTCCCATCTACTCGTCCATTCCCCTGCACTTGGCTTGGAATATGGCTCTCCTACATGTGGATCTGATCCATGTGGATATCGATGGCCACCCACCTTTTCCAACTAGCTCAAAACATTTTTTTGGCAATTTACTATTTTTAGGAGTTTTTAACTTCCGGGGCCATTTTGAGGCCCTAAACGACGTTTTTGGGAAAACGGGGGGAAGTATGGAAGTTCCTTCCATATTTCATCCAAAATGAATCTCCTCGACGATACCTTTCCAATGGGCTATCATGTGCCTAAAACAAAGATCGTATGCAAAAGTTACGACCCCGAGAAGTTGATATACTAACTTACCCAAACGGGGGCCCACATGACTTTTGGTGCTTCATCTCCTAGGGTTAGGTTTTTGGATGTCTAGGGTTTTTGGAATTCATGTTTATTGTAAAAAGGCCTTCAGAGCCTCATTTTAATCTTCTTCTTGCGAATGTGAATAGACGTCACATCTCTTCTTAGAGATAAGTTTCCACCATTCTAGCGAGTCTTTCACTCTGTGTTTTTACAGTCTCTGTACATTTGTTTCATTAATAGAAATCATGTATTAATGTATATTTGTGTTTATGGTTGCATCTCTGATACATTTCTGTTACATTATTGAATATCTGTGATATCTTTGTGCATTTATTTATTATATCTCTGCTCTCATTTTGTGCTGAAAATAATCTGGATCAGTGGTATCAGAGCAAGCTGCTCTTCATCATTTTTTCAGTGCATGTCCTCGATGAGGTATGAATATAGAAAGTTGGGTCTTGAGATTGTCTCTCTTAAATACAATCGCTCTCGCACGCCCAAGAAACCCTCCATGGCGGAAGAAAAGAAAAACGACGGAGCACATGATCCTATAAATCTGTTGCTTGAGCAAGCTCTCACGTGACAGAGGGACGAAATGATGGAGAAATTTTCCCACATCCTTCAACACCTGTCGATAGCAACAAACACATCTTCATCAAACAACCACTTTGGAAGCACCTCTACTTTCAAGGTACAAGTTAATTTTGATATTCCCATATTTGAAGGTCAGATAGATGTGGATGCCCTAGACAAATGGTTAAATCTGCTAGATGGTTATTTCTCTATTCACCATTTTTCTGACAGGGAAAATATCACATTCGCACTCCTTATAGCTCTCCCCCATGTCAAACATTGGTGGGAAAATTACTAGGAGAAAATTTCCA
>SNQJ01S0136252.1:0-25510 GCA_010110895.2 Picea sitchensis
ATGGATTGATAATGGCAGAGTGACACATGGCCTTGGATGATGAATTTAAACATGGTCAAGGCATTGATGACCTAAGGATAATACGTGACATGCACGACGGAAGAGGAGCATGGAGACTCTATGTTATAATTCATATACAATGAGGAAGGACTTATAAATTAAGATAATTAATTTCACATCATGCAAATGTTATGTATATCTAGCCCACAAATACAAGGGATAGAATGATGGTATAGTCATCTGAATATTATTGTAGCTTGAGATTTAAAGGGGCATAATTGTGGCTACAAATGGTCAAATCATGAAAATGAGGGCTCACAAAGTGTTGGTGATTTGTATAATTATATAAAGACGTTCCCTTGAGGTGAAGTATGGGTAATTATCAGAGAATTTTTTGGCATAAACGAAGTACATTATCACACATGAAAACTTATAAACGAATTTCAAGGAAAATGACACAAAACCATTTGTTGATAGGGATGAATCCTTGAGGTGAAGTATGGGTAATTATCAGAGAAATTTTTGGCATAAACGAAGTACATTATCACACATGAAAACTTATAAACGAATTTCAAGGAAAATGACACAAAACCATTTGTTGATAGGGATGAATGACCATATACAATCAACATGGATTTTTTTTCTCCAAGGAGAGTTCTCAATTAGGTCTTACATTAATTGGAATAGGGAATCTATTCTATTTATGGCATGACCACCTTGAGATAGTTTTTTTTGGGTTTGATCGATGGTCGTTTGATGTATTTTTTTCATAAAATAAATGAAATGAAAATTATCTAATATGAAGGTTGAGGAATGATTCTCAAGCTAACTAAAAAATTAATGAGATAAACATAGCATCAAAAATCTCACTTCTTTTATTCTTTAGTAAAAAGTTATTTAAGAAGATAAAAGTAATAACATAAATAACTAGTTATATTACAAAAAATTTTAGTAATTATTAATTCACTACATTATTATGCTTAAGTCTATACACAAGTGATTTGTGAGATAAATAAAATAAACAAGTTACTTATAAGTGAGAAAAATTTTCACTATAGAATAAAATTCTTACAACATTTCAAAACTCAAAAAATCAATAGAACTTTTTTTACAAAGCACACATTTCAGAACATAAATATATTTCCAAAAATGTTGTCGAGTGGTGGCTTATGATTCATTAACATTTCATAGAAAAGTATATAAGTTGCACAAGAAAAAAATCCATTTACAATTTGAATTCATCTTTTTTATAGAAAAATGAAGGAGATGGGAAAATCAATCATTTTGATACATCTGGTTGATTGTTCATTTCCCCTTCTTATATGTTGGATTCCTCCAATCAATTGCCACTTTATAACAATGGGGGAGTCAATTCACTTTGTCTATTAGAATCTTCTTCTCTATAATATTTCCCCATGTGGCTTGAGGAAGCCTCACCCATTTCTCTTGTCCATTTCTTTATATGTCCAATCCATGCCTCAAAAGTTCGGAGAATTGTAACATAACCTCAATTGATTTATTTTTTTTGAAGTTTCATCATTGTTATTGTTAATATTATTGGTTAATGCCAAGACAAACAATACTACTATTAATATTTTATTTTCACGTGATAGGTTAAAAGGTCTTAAGAAACAACACTGGTTGAAGCTTCTTCACACCCCAAGTTAAAGTGTATTAAATTCACTTGTTAAATAGCTTGCTATCCATAGTCTAGTTGTTCTTTATCTAGCAATGTCGATTTAGTAACTCCACTTATTTACCTTTGCCATGACTTCTTCCAGGTTATAGTTTTTCAATATGGTAAAGGGTTACCAACCCTTACCGAAGTATATAAATATAATATAATCTAAGAATGAAACCCTCTTGGTCACAAGGTTAATTATCATTATCCTTTCCAAGGTTATCAACCTTGGTTCACCCATGATTTATTTATAATCATAATCTCGTTGGCATGATTTTAATATATATATATTTATTCCATTCCCTTTTGGAATATAATACCAATGTTATATGACATATGCCAAACCAGGTTAACTTAGAATATGGCTCCTTGATTGATTCATCCTTCATGGACATGACAATCCATTAAACACACTCATACTTCACATGTCCTCTACTTAGCTACCATTGTTAGACTACAATTATTATGACGCTAAGGCCATGTGAACTTTATTACTTCGGAGCACTTCACCAACCATAACCTCACCACTTGTCCAGTTCATAAGAGGTAAAAGAATAATAGGTGACTCTATGTAGGTGACTCTCTGTAAGAGGTAAAAGAATAATCGTCTCCTATCACCTCTTCGTCTCGGTTGGTCAATCCTCTTGCATTAAACATTATTTTTTTTTTTCATATAAACTATATGTCTGCCTTTTTTTTAAGACGAAAGGTGCTTCACGATACCTAGGGAAAAACCTTTTGTTAAGCGGCGACACGCTTACCCACAATCCATTCAAACTTAGGGTTTCAAAATAGAACCAAAAGGCAATTAATGTAACGTTGTTGAATCAAGTAGGTTGGTTTATTCTTAGAATATTTATGGTTTCTTTGCTATGTTGTGACCACTAGTATGATTGAAGTGGTTTTGTTATAGTTTGTAAGGGATCTAAACCACACATGTCCTTATGCAATCTTACTTTGTAACTGTCAAATTGACTTTCTAGGTTTAAGAGTCTACCATGTTTATACAAGGGTTCTAAAGAAATCAATTTATTATTGTTATGTTACCTCTATGGTAGTTTCACTTGTTTGTTGTATGGACAAGTTGATATAAACCGAGATCAATTTTGTAGCTACATAATGCTTTAATATATAAGTTTAATTATTTTTTACTATATATAGGGATTACTCACTTATTTATATTCCTTGAAAGTAAATAAGAGAATTTAGTCTATGGCTACAATTTCCGTGCATGTTGTTGTTATTGTGTCTAAGCAACAAGAAATTTGATTTATTCTAAGATAAGTACTGAAATTATTCACGTCGATAATATTTTAATGAATATTTTGTTTACCAACGTTTTGACTACAATCATAGATTACTCATATTACTCTATATTTTTGTTAAATGCAGATGCAAATATTGAGAGATAAAAACTTAAAACTGTCTGAAAATAATGATAATGATAATCTAGCTAAAGATTCTCTTATTATATGTCACTCTACATTATTCTCTTGTATAATGGTTTTCTCTAGAAATATACTATTAAGAAACTATTATGTAACAAAAATATTAGCATCAAACCAGTGTGAAAATTATTTCACCAATCATCTAAACTGTATATATGAGAGCTAATAATTCTAAAGAAATTAATTGAAAAATTTGAATACAGATATCTAAACCACAAGGCTTTACTGGGACAAACTGAGGAGACATTCCAACTCCTCCCAACCATATACTAGAGCAGATATAGTGTTCCAACTCTGGTCACCCTTGATCCAAATACTTTATTCAACAAGTAAAATGAGAATGTCAAGAACCTTCTCTAGGTAATTTCCAGAACTTGGCTCTTTCTCAGAACCACCAAGCTCTAATTCCACACAAGTACTCAACAACGTCCTGTTTACACCATATGTGTTTCTTCCCCCTTGTTTTACCAAGATGAGAATAATAGATTTCCTAGGCCTTTTCTCTCTTCTTCCAGTTAGCCTTCTCCCTAACTCTTGGGGTTCTTGTCCTAACTATTTGCTAGCTTGTTTCCTAACCTCCCACACTCTTGGGGGTAGGTTCACAATTGTCCTCATGGACAAAAATCACATTTACCCTGGTGGTTTCTATCCCTTTTTCACTTTTCCCATGGAATAAAGTATTTCTCTTATCATAGTTGAGTTCTCTCATCAATTTATCTCAAGTATTTTTAAATAAAATTAAAAATAAAAATAAATAATATTTACATAAATGTTTTTCACCAACAACTAATTATGGTGATAAAAAATGTTAATCAAAGTTTTTCACAATGTCATAATTCAATAATCACAGCCACATAAATTTACACAAATATTTAATTTGGAGGGATGTTACATATTCCCCCCCTTGAGTTGAACACCAATCTTGGTGTTCCCATCAAGTTCCCAACCTTGGAACATAAATGGATAGGCTTTCCTCATATCATATTCCATTCGCAAGTGGCCTTCTCAAGACTAAAGTGCCTCCACTGCACTTTAACCTGGGTGATGGATCTATTCTGCAACACAGTTTCTTTCCTATTGAGTATGCATAGTGGTTCCACCTGTAACTCGCCCTATGGTTCCACCTGGATCACATTCCAATTTACAACATGAGTTATATCAGGCACATATTTCTTTAATAATGAAACATGAAACACATTATGTATTTTTAGATGGGTTGGTAGTGCAAGCTGGTAGGCCACTAGTCCTACTATGGCTAACACTTCAAAAGGTCCCAATAATGTGGTGATAACTTAGAACCTTTTCCAAGTCTGAGTGAATTGTTTTTGGGTTTTATTTTTAGATAAACATGGTCTCCAATGTTAAACTCCTTGTGTGTTATTTTTCAATCTGCATAACTTTTTTTCTTATCCTGTGCACTTTTCAAATTTTGTTTTTCTTTCTGCGCCATTATTTCCATTTATTTTAACATGTCGGGCGCTATAATAATCTTGTCAACATGATCATCCCAACTCACTGGTGTCCTACACCTCCGACCATACAATAATTCAAAAGGACTCATATTTAAAGATGATTGGTAACCATTTTTGTATGCAAATTCAATCAAGTGAAGATAATCTTCCCATTTTGTTGGGAAATCCATAACGTACATTTGCAACATATCCAAAACAATACAGTTATCCCTTTCGGTCTGAACGTCAGTTTGAGGATGGTAATTAGTGTCAGAATTCAGTTGTGTATCCATTCCACTAAACAAAGTCTTCCAAAAGTTGGAAGTGAATTTTGTGTCTCTATCTGAAATGATTGTTTTACGCAATCCATGCATCCTGAAAATTTCCCTCATAAAAATTTATGCAATATTAATAGCTTTATAAGTGGATTTTACTGGGATAAAATGTCTTTCTTTTGTAAGTTTATCAATCACAACCATAATTGAATCATTTTGCTTCTTTGTTATAGGTAAACTGGCGATGAAATCCATATTGATCACTTCCCATTTCCACTATGGAATAGGTATAGGATGTAATAATCTAGCTGAGTGCTAGCGTTCTTCTTTAATCTACTAGAATTCTAGATATCTAGCAATGCAATCTAGATATCTAGCAATGTAATCTAGATATCTAAAAATGTATCAAAAGGAAATATTATTTTTTAACGTTGTTATTGTCTTTTGATAACCTGAATGGCCCGAATATGATTTCTTGTGAACCTCTGCTAAAATCAAGTTTTCCAGTTCTGCATTATTTGGCACAAAAAATCTATTCTTATACAAAACTAAAACTTTTGGGATACAACTGAATTTTGATTCTTTGTTGGTTAGAGAATTAGTTTGACATGTTTCTTGAATTTCTTTGTATTCCTCGTCTTTTTCTATTGCCAATTCAATTTTCCTTTTTAAATCAGATTGGATGTTGCTACTAGAAATCACATTTATCTTCCTACTAAGGTGATCCAGATTGATATCGGTGTCCACCCACCTATTCCAAATGGCTCATCTTGGCAACTTCTCAGTTTGGCAGTTTTTTCCTAGTTTTCGGGTCATGAACTTCCGAGGTCATTTTGAGGCCCTGAATAACATTTTTAGGGCTTGCCATAGTCAAATTGTAGATGGACTCACAATTTGATGACTTTATGTGTATTCCTCAGATAGACCTTTCCAAAGGGCTATTGTTCACCTAAAGCAAAGATTGTATTCAAAAGTTACGACCCCAGGAAGTTGATGTACCAACTTACCCCAATGGATCCCACATGACTTTTGGCGGTTCATCTCTTAGGGTTAGGTTTTTGGATGTCTAGGGTTTTGGAATTCATGTTGATTGTAAAAAATGATTTCATAGCCTCATTGTACTCATATTCTTGTGAATGAGCATAGTTGTCACATCTCTTCTCAGAGATAAGCTACCACCATTCTAGCAAGCTTGTTTTCAGTCTACATTTTATAGTTTCAACATATTTCATAGTTTCAGCATATTTCATATTGAATAGAAATCAAGTTTTATTGTATCTTTGTTATTATTCACTGTGTCTTTGTGTTAATATTATAAATCTGTGTTTTCATTTTTTTTCTCTCATAAATTTGGATCAGTGGTATCAGAGCGGTCTTCTCCTTGTCATTTTTTAGTGCATGTCCTTGACGTGGTCAAGGTATAGAGAGTTGGGTCTCGCGCTTATTTATATTAAGGAAAATTGCTCTCACACACCCAAGAAACCATCTATGGACGAAGAAAATAAAGACGATGGGACAAGATATCCTTTCAAAATGTTGCTCGAGGAATCCCTCGAGCGACAAAGGAACGGGATGCTGGATACCTTTGCACAAATACTTCGACAACTACCGACAAGCGACACATCCAGCTCAAGTGGAGGCGCTTCCCCCTTCAAGGTACATATCAATTTTGATATTCCTATATTTGAAGTTCAAATAGATGCGGATGTCGTAGATAAATGGTTAAACCTTCTAGAAGGTTATTTTTCTGTCTACAACTTTTCCAATGGAGAAAATATTACATTTGCGCTCCTCAAGGCCATCCCCCATGTCAAATATTGGTGGTAGAATTTCTGTGAGAAAAAGGAAATAAAGGAATCCACATTATTTGCAGTTGCACCCACTCGGGGTTTCTTCAAGGATGTTATTAAGGAGCAATAATACCCTGTTGTAAGTTATGACGACTTGTATACAAGATGGAGCACAATGCGACATGAAAGAGACCAAACAGTGTCAGATTTCACCAATGTCTTCCATACCTTGTGCACCAAGATGGGTATCAAATATTATGAGAGACATATGGTTCTCAAGTACCACGACGGTTAGCATAGATACATATAGACATAAATGTATTTTTTGGACATCGCATCCTTGGGCGTGGCCTATCGATATGTTGTCAAAATCGAGCAGAATCTTAAAAAAATACATGGAATTTTGGATCTAGGTGTTATTAGGCTAATTGTTAAGTGTGGACACAAATCAATCCCCTAGCTTCACTACGAAACTAGAACAAAAAAAGGCAATACATTACTCTTTCCTTAGATTTCAATTATCAAATGAGAAATGGATCTAGAACATACCTTTTAAATATCGAAGATCTAACTTCGTCAATGCAATCCAAGCTCCGTCACGAGGCTTATGGAGAAATATCTATAAAAGAACACAAGTCGATGAAGAAAAGAATGACATAGCCTACTTGATATGAAACTATGTATGTGATCATACAATATGGACAAATAAGATTCATATAGGAAAGAAAAGTGCATCTGTATTAAATAATAGAAAGAGAGATTACAACCAAATCCTTGATGTCATAAGGTCCCTTCCAACTATTCCTTGCTTCCCACACACTTCTGATCCATAGATTCTGTGACTATAGATATGAAAGTCACTCACAATCTATCTTGACAAAACAAAGCTCAAAGCCACTCTAACCAAGCTAACAATCTCAAGCCAAATTTCCAATCTACAAGCTAACTTTCTCCATGAGAGATCCTCTCCTTTTATAAGTTGAAGAGTATAAGGTGAGGAGGTTAGGGCGATCCCACTAAATCATAAAAGTGAGTAAGATCCAAACCAATCGGAGGCCACCTCACCAGAGAAGATTCTCCTTCTAGAAGCATCGAGAAGATGCTCGTTTTTCCCACATACGAAAATTGTCACACCCCTAGAACTGAGCAGAGTGCGATGACGTCGTAGGCCAAGTATAGTACAACATGCACTGATCTGGGATCATCACACCCCTATAACTGGATATGCTGCGACGATCCTCCTTACGAGGGTTTTTACAAAGGAAAATATGATTTCATCTCTCAGGCAAAGTTCTTCTCCCTTCTTTCTTCAGGAATTTAGGCCATTGATCCCTTTGAAGACAACAGATAGGTTTACATCATTAATGGTCATGAGGGTGACAAAAATAATGTGTAACAGAGAGCCCCCCAAAGTATGAAGTTAGAACAAAGTGATAGCTGAAATACTTTGTCGAGTGTGTGTAGGGAACAAGGAACATGCCGGTCGAAAACCTACCAACAAACAAGGAAATATAGTATAATAATATATCATCACTGAGGTAGGAATTCCCATATTCATAATACAAATGAATCAAAGAATAAATGTCGACATGCAATGATCCATGTCAAGTAAGACAGGTCATGGCCACCAAACATACACTATGGATCCATGCCATTATGACTCAAATCTGAACATAGCCACCAAAAATATAGTGTGGATCTATGTGTTCAAGACTCAAATTTGAACATAGCCACAAGACATACACAATGGATCTATGCAATAGTACAATCTGAATATACTCCAACGCAACCTGAATCTGTCAGAAAATATCCAGGGTCTTGATCTCCACCACTCTATAGTATGAATCAAACCATGCGAATACATGTGTTGAAGTCGAACATGGTAGAAACCACTTGATTACTGGTCAATAGTGAATATCATTAACAAGTGCGAGGGAAATCACCATTAATGTCAATGACTCCCAAGCTACTCTAGTAAAATCCAACGAATGTGAATTAATGATCTAAAGTCAAACACTCGACGAAATCTCCCAATCAGGGGTCAATAATGAAAATCCATTGTCAAAAGTAAGGAAACCTTCCATTGAGGCATGAAATTTCCAAGGTACCATTTATTTTATAAGTCTAATTCCTAGGTAACGAGTTGAAGGCGACAGGAAAAGACTCGTCACATGAGGGCCGGAATGTATCCCCCATCAATGACACGAAACAGGTGAAAAGATTTGAGTTAGATCATAGTAACAAGTTGTTCATGAATGACTCAAGGATGGCCGACACAATAAAAGTCTTAAGGACTGCAAAAATGGATGACGTAATAGATGGCTTTATGGGTTGAACTTCTCTTTGAATATATTGATGACACAACAATTTTCTTGGAAACACTGTATCAACAGCAGGGATCGCATACCAATTTGTAATCTTATAAAGGAGTATTATCAAGAGACAAGCGAGTTTTCCAACCTAGACACAAAATGAGTGAAAGGGTGTCATGTTCAAAAGCAAATCTTCCATAGAATACAGGTTTTGACACAGTTCATTCCAAATTCCCCCCCACCATTTCTGGTGAGTACCTCTTTATTTTTACATAAGTGTTGGAACAGGGGCAGACCCAGGGTTCACTCTAAGAGCGCACCAACAAGACCTAACTACTGGCCCTTTTGGAAACACCTGTGAAGTAGATGCAGTCTCACTCGAAGCAACGATGAGGGGGTTGTAGGATAAAGATGTCTACAACCAGGGGAATATCAAGTGGATCTTGTATAACAATAATCACAGTATTCATATATCACTTATCAGCAAGATCTACTCTGCGCATATATAGATATTGATCTAACACAGTAACGAAAATAACAGTATAAAAATGATAGAGGTCAAAGAATTAATCATTCACACAACACAAGATATACGTGGTTCACCCTCTCTCTAGGGCTACGTCCACAGAACTGTGCTTATGATATATTAAGATAAATTTTACAGTTCTGATCTTCACTTTTGGCCATCAAATCTTCTCTCTTCTTCTCTCTGTCTCTCACCTTCCTACGCACCCAGCTACAGGACTTGATCTTCATACCCAGATGAAGATCTTACAATACCAGAAGGCTCTCCTCTCAGCACTCCTCTCTCTAACAGTACCATAATCTCTCTACCAACAACAATCAATATCAATACCCAACACTAGTACAAACCCGACCTAAGTCCTCTCGACCTCTATTTATACATTATAGTCCCTCACTGACGGCTTTAGGTCGAAACCTAGGTGTCAAAACCCTAGGTCAACTTGATCCACTTTTTCTGGACTTCGCCAACCTGTCTTTCCTTCCTTCTCGTGTGGTGCTCTAAATCATCCAATGGTGGCTTTTTCCACTTCATGAGTCATCCTTGGTCCATCTTCCTTATTTATCTTCCATCCTTGATCTCCTCATCCAACGACTTGCTTTTATGCACTTCGCTCCATCTTTTCTTCTCTTTTGCTCACTTTGACCCAGTGACAATCACTGTGTCTCCTGCGAAGTTTTCTTTTTACCTTTTATTCCTTTTTCTCCATTTTCTTTCATAACCAAGGGCCAACAGGCCCCCAACACTCACCTGTGACTCATTTCGAGGCACTTTATATCTACTCCTTTTGTTTTACTTCGACTTTGGACTATGCAGTTCAGCCTTTTCTTTTTTCTTTATGCCTCCTTCCCATCCTTGTGCAAATTGTCTTTTCTATGTTTGGTACCTAGTTTCAACTGCACCTGGTACCTAAACCCTTTTCCTCATGCTCTTACTTGGAGTTGTGAGGTAGCTGGTTGTCATAGTACAACTTCAACCGACTCCCATTCACCAATCCTTATTTCCATTCTCCCTTCAACATCTTCAGCTGCACAACTCCTCCTTCTGTGACGTAGGTGATCTCATATGGTCCAAGCCAATGCATTCTGAACTTCCCAGGGTGTTTGATAAACTTGCTGTCATATACCAGTACTAAATCACCTTGCCTGAATATTTTTTTCTTAATGTGCTTGTCGTGGTACGCCTTCTCTCGTTCCTTCTGAACTTGTTGATGGAAGCCTGCAATGAAACTGTCTTCTTCTAGTTCGACTAATTGTGCTAGCCTCTCATGAATAGCTCCAATATCATCCATGTCTGTAAATGCAACAATTCGTAAGCTCGGTACCAAGTACTCCATCAGGACAATAGCTTCAAGACCATAAACCAACTTGAAAGGGGTTTGCGTTGTTAATTTCTTGCAAGTCGTTCTATATGCCCAAAGTACTGCTAGTACTCTTAAATCCTAGTCATCCCTATTCACATTGTAGATATTTGTCAATGATGTCTCCAAGATATTGTTGAATGCTTCAACCGTTCCGTTTGCTTGTGGATGACAAGGTGTGCTCTTTTGATGGTGGACTACAAATTCTTCAGTTAGGGCTTCAACTGTCTTATTGATGAAGTGTGTACCTTGATCACTCACAAGGACCTTAGGACATCCAAACCTAGTTATTATGTCATCAAATATAAAACACACAACTATAGTTGCACTACAGTCCTTGACTGCTCTTGCTTCGACCCATCTAGTTAGGTATTCTATCACAGTGATAATATACCTTGCTCCTGTGCAATTTCCTGGTGGGTTTATAGGTCCCACGAAGTCAATGGCCCATTTTTCAAATGTCTGCAGGGTCATCTACGGTGCTAATGGCATCTCATCTCTTCGGGATGGTTTTCCAACTCACTGGCATACATTGCATGCTCTGGTATATTCTTTAGCATCTCTATGTAACGTAGGCCACCAAAGGCCAGCTCGCAGAACCTTCTGCGCAGTTTCTTTCCTGCGTAATGTCCTCCTTCGATACCTTCATGAGATTCTACGAGGATCATCAATAAATTTGTTTCCATAACGCATCTTCTTAATATCTCATTAGGTCCTATTTTATATAGCTGACCAGCTATCAGTGAAATATCTACAACGTGCACCACTAGCTGTTTTTTCTGGGAGATTGTATACTCGCTCGGAACCATTCCTATTGACAGGAACTGGACTATGTTTGCAAAGTGGTCATCAATATTTCTAATGGAAAGAAGTTGTGCATCTGGTAATGTATCCTCCAGACTGGTAGGTTCTTCACCGTGTTCCAACCTTGACAGATGGTCTAGGCCCTTGTTCATTTTTCCTGGCTTAACTATGATCTCAAAATCATACTCTTGAAACAACATAAGCCATCTGCAGATTCTCCCCCCCAACACTGGCTTGTTGACTAGGTACTTCAATGCAGAGTGATCAGTAAACATTTTAAAGTGTCCTCATAACAAGAAGTGGAAGAAGTTTTTCAACGCATACACCATGGCTAGTCCCTCTCTCTCTGTAGTGGTGTAATTAACTTCAGCTGTGGACAACTTCCTGCTGGAAAATGCTAATGGATGATCAATGTACCCTTCTCCAGTTTGTCCCATTATTTCTCCTAATGCAATGGAATATGCATCAACATGCACATGAAATTCCTTGCTCCAGTCTGAAAAGACTAGAATAGGTGCAGTTACCATCTTTTATTTCAGTGTGTAGAAGCTCTGCTGGCATTCTTTTGTCCAACCAAACTGACAGTCTTTCTTTAATAACTTCTCCATTGGCACAATAATATGACCATATCCTTTGATAAATTTTCTGTAATAGTCAGTATGTCCTAGTGCAGTGCGCAGTTGTTTGACTGAAGTAGGTGGTGGAAAATCAACTATAATTGAAATCTTGGATGGATCCACCAACAATCCTTTCTTGCATACAATATGACCTAATAAAACTCCAAATGGTGAGAAGAAGATGCACTTATTCAAATTCAAATAAATTTAACACTGCCTGCATTTATCTAGCATTAGCCTTAGACATTCAATATGATTTTTCAACAAACTAAAAACAGTCCAGTCATCAAAGCATGCTTCTAAAAACTTATGCAAAAATTCTTTGAACGCTTCAACCACCACCCTGGAAAAGATGGTTGGGGAATTCTTCAATCCAAATGGCATTACTATATATTTGTAGGATCCCCACTCTGTGGAAAACGTAGTCTTATGACGGTCCTCCTTGGCGATGCAGATCTGATGGTATCCTGAAAACCCATCTGTAAAAGAATATACTTCTTGGCCTCCCAGGTTATCCAACACTTCGTCTGTGAATGGTGTAGGGAAAGGATCATGTAGACACAAATCATTTAGCTTCCTGAGATCTGTGCAAATCTTGATCTCACCTGTCTTCTTATCTTGCACTACCATGGGGCTAATCCACTCTAACTCCTCGACAAGTTCAATAATCCCTGGTTCCAGCATTCTGTCGATCTCAATCTTCACTTTTTCCTTATATTTCGGGTTCAATATGTAGGGTCTTTGATTGACTGGCTTCGCATCTGGTTTCAAAGGTATTATCATCTCTCCCATAGGTCCTTTGATACCCTTCAGATCAGTGAACTTGGTTGGGAACAAGTCCTGATATTTGTGCAATAATTCTGTGATTTTGTCAATGGTAGAAGCGTCCCAGTAATCTCCGACATTGGCAAGCTTTGGTGTCTCCTCTATCCCAATATTGACTTTCTTTATCTTTATTAGTTGTCCAATGAATGGCAGTTCAACTCATGGTCTTTCCACATCTCTCTGGCCTTATGTTTATGCGATATTCACCTTCCTTGGATCATCGTCTTCATTGGCATTAATGTTGTAGCAGATCTGCAGTTTCTAGAGGGGCGTAGTCCATTCATCCTCTTCTTGCTCCAGAGGGAGTCCAGATGCCTCCTTAAATACTTTTTGTATCACCATCTGTAGTGATTGATCTACTAAATGAAATTCACTTTTAAACAAAAAGGTGGTTATAAAATTCTGGATCATACCTTCCCATTCTGAAGTGACGAGGTGCAACTCTGCTTGAAGGTACCAGTTAATCGGGGTGGTATCCATCATATTAATGAATCTCTGTACCCATTTTTCTCTAGGAACGTCACTCCAGGCCTCTTCGTAGCTGCGTACGTGGTCCTTTGGGAAACTTCGACCTATGTATCTTACTTCGCAGCTTCCTACTTGTGTTGAAAATTGCATTGTCATCAAAGTTCAACATTGTATCCAGTCTGTGATGTTTCTCTTATGCATTCCCCACCATCTTGATGGTGTGGATTTCATGGCCTCATCCATTTCCAACAGCCTCTGTTGTGTTGGTACACTTTTCTCAAATTCTGATAGGAAGTTCTCTAAAGGGTTCAACCCATCAAATGTGGGTAGATTACTCATTGTTGTGCCAATCCAGCGGACTTCTCTAGTTATCCTAGCACATCTTCTTGTAGATACTTCATACATTTGGTTCTGCCAGTTCTCCAGTGCTTCTTCTGAGTCGGATGAACATGTGTTGTCACTTCGCCAACTCAAATTCCCTTCAGCTGTAGGGTTGATATAATCATGTTGTCTGGTTTTTAATTTGTAGTTGTTTTCCAGTTCAAATGTGTGGTCCTCTTCTCTGATAGGATCTGTATATCGTGGAACCTCATCTGTATCTAAAGGTGCAATGACCCTAAGGCCAACTTTCTCAAATGTCATGCGTCATTTATTTAGATCAACAATAGTAGAATTTTCAAAGTCCCAATCAATTCTTAACAATGCAGGGTAAGGGAAGCTATCACCAACAATTTCAATTACCTCAAAATCTGCAAAGGTTCTTACTCCATCAATGTCCACTGGGACATGCTCTAATCGTCCAAATGGGCTGAAAGCTTGTTGATTAGCCATGCGAAGCCTGATAGGGGAATATATCATCTTGGGTTTTTCGATCAATGCCCAAGTCCGCTTCGTCATGACATTGACCTCCGACCCTAAGTCAAGGACCAAATAGTTTATCTCATACTCTCCTATCTGAGCATTCAAGTGTAATTCTTTATTTGTCCTTCTCGTTTTTCCAATTTGGTGCACTGCCCTATTTAATAAGGGGTCTATATTTCCTAGCTCATACTTCTTGATTAAATCTTGTAATTCTTCTACAACGCCTTTATGTTGGATCAACTTAACACAAGTGCACAAAAATTCCATGAGTTGGATTACCTCTTTCCCTTCTGTTGGCGATGCAGACGGATCAAATGCCTGAGGCATGCCATATTCTTTGATTTCTGGTTGTCTCTTTGATGAAGATCCTTGACCTCTTTTGAACTCTTTTCTTGCCTCCTCGAATATCTGTCTTTCTCTCTTAGCATCAAACATTGGGGTCTTTTCTGTAGCTTTCCTGACTCTGTGGTTTTTTTCAGTCTTTCCTTGGGCCGCTCTATCTTCTCCTATAGCAACGCCTCCCCGAGTGATAACAATGAATCTAGGGTCTTCTCCATGAGGTTCATCATATATCAGTTGTACTTGTGGGTTCTGCTGAGGTCCTCTTCTTTCCCAAAGTTTAGCTAGCAGCACAGGGCATTCCTCTATGACATGCTCGAAGGAGTTACAGTAACTACGGGTTGTACAAGGATTCTGGCAATCCCTTGCTAAATGTCTTGGTTGTGAGTAGTTGTAACAAATTATTTGTCCTCGGCCTCGGCCCATACCTCCTCCTCGTCCTCATCCTCTGTATCCACCACGAGAATTGAAGTTTCCTCTTCTCGGAGAGTTGTACTGCAGAGTGTTTCCTTCTTGTTGTACTTCACCTTGAATCTTGTATATGTCTCTCGACCTTTCATGCATGGGATCATAATCTCTACAGTCTCTATCATCGTGCCCCACTGATTTACAGAATGTACAATACAAGTTTGTGGGTGTATGAACATACTTCTGCATGTAGTAGCACTCACCTGGGCGATACTTATTTCCGCATACATCAAACCAGGGTAGGTTAACTTGCTTCAAGGGGCTCGACGCCCCTGAGGCCAAGTACTCATGAAATAAGGGATAGTGTTCCTTATCATGGCCTTCAGATCTGCATCTTACACACCAAATATCTTCCCTTTTGTCTTTTCCCTTATCTTTCTTCATATCCTTGACCTGTAAAGACAAACTGGTTAGCTGGCTCATGATCTAGCTAATTCCTTAGCTAGATTCTCCCATTGGTGATTATTCAAGCTTCATGGCAATCTCCAAAGCTTCTGCCTATGATGCAATCTTCTACTGCATCAAAGGGAATCTTATGTGTGGTAACAACGCAATGATAAACCATTCTTTGTTCTGTTCATCGAGGATCTGAAAATTTAATCGGCCTGTTAGGGTCTTGAATCTCTGGTCAAACTCCCAAACATGTTCTACTACCCTTTGTTTAATCTCTTTTAGTTTTGTAATACATTGTGACTCTCACTTAGGTTTCTTAAACTCTGCAATCAATGCATTCTTGATCTCATTCAGGGGCTTAGGCTATGCTAGTCCTTGGACAAGTTTCATGTACCATCTCAGTGCGTAGTCCCTTAGCATAGTGCTAAATTGGGTTCTCTTGATGGCTTCATTGGTGATACTTTTAATGTTCCATACGGCTTCACACAGAAACCAATGTTTATTTGGATCTTCAGATCCATCTCCTCTAAAGATAGGGAGTCTCATTTCATCTGCCATAGATCTGACTAGGCTTCTTGTCTGAGTAGATGTTGAGCTACTAGTAATAGTACTCTGAAGATTCTGGTGGTTCTGACTATTCTGACTGCTAAGTACTGTTGGGACAACAGGAGGATTAACGTTACTTACTTCAGTAGTCTGCACAGTTCTTGATTTTTCTAGCTCGCTTTGGTGCAGTTCTTCAGCTTCCCCTTCTTCTATTCTGGTGGGCTCTAGATGCTCTTCGTCAGTTAGATCTACCTCTTCTCCACTGTAGAAACCCTATTCTCCATAGTTTTGCTTAAACAAGTTCTCAAGGTGAACCCCTTGTAATACTTTTCCACTATGCGTATGTCCTGCTTCTGTGTCACTATCCGAGATCTTGAACATTAGCATTTTCTAGTTCGACCAATCTAGTATATCTTCAATATGTGGTTTTCATGCAAGAGCATCTTGATTCTTAGCTTCAGAAAGTGAAAAATATTTCCTCTGGGTCCTTTGAAAAATTATCTCTCGTCTTGGCTATACGAATTTGTTTTGTCAACAACTAACTCGGTGTATACCCTCCAATGGTACTATCAAACCAATGATCTACTACTCTGGATACAACGTTGTCAATTCTCTTGACCTTCTGGATCAACGTCGGTGTCCAAACCACAGGAGGTCTAGATATGATCTCAAACTATGTGTCAGCTAAACTAGCCAACCACTCATGTAGCTCCTGATGGATTCCTCCAGAGAAGATCTTGTGAATGTCGGTGAAGATGTATCTTTGTAGTCAATCCTCAGTACTCAGTTTAGGGTTTTTGTTCTGGGCTTCAGAGACGTCCTTCTCTTGATTCTCTATCCACTTATGAATCTCTATCTTCGATGGGAACCACCTTGACATTCCCTTAAAAAGATTCAAGTCCCCCTAACAGAACCATTTGTTGGCACAGGGGCAAACCCACAGTTCACTCCAATAGCGCACCAGGAAGCCCTAGCTATTGGTCGTTTCGGCAACACCTATGAAGCATATGAAGTCTCATCCAAAGAAACGATGAGGGGGTTGTAGGACAGATATGTCTACAACCAGGGGAATATTAAGTGGATCTTGTATAACAACAATCACAGTATTCATATATCACTTATCAGAAAGATCTACTCTGCGCATCTATAGATCTTGATCTAACACAATAATGCAAATAAAAGTATAAAAATGACAGAGGTCAAAGCATTAATCATTCACACAACATAATATATATGTGGTTCACCCTCTCTCTAGGGCTATGTCCGCAGAACTATGCTTATGATATATTAAGATAAAGCTTACAGTTCTAATCTACGCTTTTGGCCAGCAGATCTTCTCTCTTCTTCTCTCTATCTCTCACCTTCCTGCGCACCTAGTTGAAGGACTTGATCTTTGCACCCAGCTGAAGATCTTACAATACAAGAAGGATCTCCTCTCAGCACTCCTCTCTCTCGCAGTACCATAATCTCTCAACCAACAACAATCAATATCAATACCCAACACTAGTATCGACTCGACCTAGGTCCTCTCGACCTCTATTTATACATTATAGTCCCTCACTAACATATTTAGGTCGAAACCTAGGTGTCAAAACCCTAATTACCCAAAACCCTAGGTGTCTAAAACCCTAGGTCAACTTGATCCACTTTTTCTGGACTTCACTAGCCCATCTTTCCTTCCTTCTCATGTGGTTCTCTAGAGCATCCAATGGTGTATTTTTCCACTTCCTAAGTCATCCTCGGTCCATATTCCTTGTTGATCTATCATCCTCGATCTCCTCATCCAACAGATTTCTTTTCCACACTTCACTCCATCTTTTCTTCTCTTTTGCTCACTTCGACCCAGTGACAGTCATTGTGTCTCCCACGAAGTTCACTTTTTACCTTTTCTTCCTTGTTCTCTGTTTTCCTTCATAACCAAGGGCTAAAAAAATGCTTGAGGAGGATAAAATATGCTTGAACTATAATCTCATCCTTCGAATGAGTCCCTCGGTGTATGTTTAACGAACCCTAAGAAGGAGTGGTTTGGTCCCATATGGGCTTTTCAATGGTTGTTTTACGAGTCCAAAGAAAGAAAAATTAGGGGTTTTTCATGTTTAGAGAGTTTGAAAAATACTTAAAGAAAACTTCAAAATGTCCTTTTTCGTAAGTTAGTCTGAAGAAACCAAAAAAGAGATAAACTACAACTCAACAGATGTTTTCTTCAAATACTTTAACGAGCATGAAAAGATCAAGATCACTCGACAATCTTTTCATGTTTAGAGAGTCTGAAAAAGAGCTTAAAAGGAACTCCAAGGGGTTCCTTTTTCGTATAACCTTTACGAGTCCGAAAAAGTGATAAAAGTATACTCAGTTACATTCTCATTGATTTACAAGCGCAAGAAAGAACAAAGAGTAAGCTCGATATTGTTTTCATTTTTAAGCAAGCTTAAAACAAAACAAAACTATGCTTGGGATAGATTTTATTTTTTTACAAGCTTAAAACAAAACAAAACTATGCTTGGGATAGATTTTATTTTTTTACAAGCTTAAAACTAAACAAAACTATGCTTGAACCTAGTTTCATTTTTACACAAGATTTAATCAGAGGAATCTATGCTTGAGGTAGGTGGTTTATTTTTTACACAAGCTTGAACCATAGAAAACTATGCTTAGACTTCCCAACACATAACATAGGGATGGTTGGTACTTAGCCCCTAGATTAACGAATTGGCAGCTTTAACTTCAGCATGAAGTGCAGAGGCTGAAAGAAAATGCCCCCCAAGCTTCTTTTCGTCCAACTGCAAAGGTGAATGAAATGAAGCTTCAAATACTAGACGAAGGACTTGACTCAAACAGAGAGGGGGAAAACTATTTCATTTTTTAACGAGCTTGACACATGAGAAGAATTATGCTTGAGAATACAGGTTCAGTCCACTGACCTTTGTTTCATTTTTTAACGAGATTGACATACTAACTATGCTCGTGACCTTTGTTTAATTTTTTAACGAGGTTTTCACAGAGATGCAAAACTATCCTCATAGCTGGTTTCATTTTTTAATGAGATTGAAATTAGAAAACCATGCTCAAAGATGGTTTCATTTTTTAATGAGCTTGAAATCAGAAAACCATGCTCAAGTCTAGTTTCATTTTTTAATGAGCTTGAAATCAGAAAACCATGCTCAAATATGGTTTCATTTTTTAATGAGCTTAAAATCAGAAAAACATGCTCAAAGATTCTTCTTGATCATGACTTCCAAGAGGGAAATGCTCTAGAAGGACACCATGTCAAGGGACAAAACTTAGTCATGGCCTCCAAGAGATAGTCACACGATGGAAGAAACACACTCTGGAAGGAACACATGCCAAGGGTCATGATAAGGTTAAGGAGATCATGCTCTAAAATACCTACCGAAGAGATGACCATGTCAACTATCAGATCCAAGTCGTAATAGATTGAACTTACAGTGAGAGGCTCATCTTTATCAGTAGTTGAAGGCATGGGATACAATGCCACATAATTTACTTGTGGCAGGGGTGATACCATCTGCATATACGAACCAGTTAGGGAGTTCATTGAGTGGATGGTCAAGTCAGGGCCAACAAATGAAAGTCGATCAATAGACACAACTCTTCCATCATGAGGGAATGATATCACACGAAAAAGAGTAGACACTATAGATTTCATGGAATAGACATAATCAATCCCAAGGAGTAAATCAAAATCCAAGGGGTCTTGGATGACCATGACATCAATGAAGACAGTTTCCCCTCCCAAAGTTACAGGAAACTGAGGAAGGACTCCTAAAGGGTGATTGGTTCTTCTGTTAAAATCTAACAGATTATGCGTAACCAACAGAAGCTGAGGACAACCCAAATATTTTCAAGCAATAGAGGACAAAATACTAACGAACGAACCTTCATCTATCAACATCTGAGGAATGCCCTGACAACAAAATTGTACTGTAATCTTGAAATTAATGTGAGAGGGAAGATGATGTCTAGTTAGCACACCCCAATAAAAAAGGATGGCCACATTACTTGGAGGGGGTTCCACGGGAGAAGGAGGAATGCCCCATAGCAGGGTAGATTCTGTATCAAAGAGAAAAATGTGAGCAACATCAGGTTTTCTATCTAGCGGGATCGTAGGATCGACTGATAATGACATCTAATCGACCACTTGGGTTTCATTCTCCAAGGGGATAATGGGGTCAATGGGTGGAAACAGATTGACCACTTGGGTTTCACTCTCTATCAAGAGAGAAGGATTGACCAAGGATAGAATTGGATCAACCACTTTGTCAATTGTTTCAACTAAGAACGTGACCAAATTGTCTGCATGATCAACTGGACTAGTCAACGAAGGGACCGGATTGATCATTCCATCAACTACAGGTGGGTTGAGAGTAAGCTTGCAATAAGAATTTGGAAGTTGAGGCTGGGAACCAGTCATGTCTTCCAGTAATTTTGAGGCTTCCTTGATACAAGGGAAAAGGTGAGTTTGATGACTCCCTCCGCATAACATACACGGGAACTTGACTCTACTTTTCTTCTTCCCAATGGTATATTGACTAGTTGACGGGAGGTCATCAACATGTTGTTCATAGGCTGACGACATTGGTTGGTGATGGTGTGTAGAACATTCTTCTATAACCTTGGATAGACCATGGAAATCCTTAAGAATATGGCTACCCTTACAAAGCCTGCAAGGGTACTTGGGATTACGGGTTGTTTGGGTGATCTTGGAATCATCAACACTCCCAGAATGATTATCAGTAATTGGTGGTTTTCCAACATGTCCAAAAATGGTTGGAAGTTTAGACCCTTGTCTATTTTTCTTATTCTTATTCTTCCTTTTCTTCTTCTTATTATCCACCGGGTTACTAGCTTCAGAGCTTTCACTCGATGAAGAAGATGAAATGGAAGAAGACCTTGCAAGTGGAGAAGGTGAAGAATATCTTACTAGTGAAGAAGGTGAAGGATCAACATTAGGTTGATGTTCTTGGGGGGGAGTTCTTACAACTGAATAACTAACTACATTCAAGATTACCTGAGTGGAAAACAACCATACCGATAATCCAATTGTGAGACCTAGAAGGCTCAAAGTAGCGATGTGAGGAGGACCAACATTTATGTGAGAAGGAAAAACAAAAGGTTCCCCTGGAAAAGGGGTTCCTTCATTGGTTATTTCGGGAATTGATGCCATTAAATAAATATCCAACCTAGAGGCTTCTAGGGAAAACAAACATCACATGCTAAAAATCTAGGAAGCAAACAAGAAAACAAAACCTTCTCACAATGAGCACACTAGTTGGTGATAAAATCCAACATCGCGGGAACAATGCAAGAAAGGGATGAGATAGAGTGGGTGGAAAAGTTACGTTCACGACCCTCTTAAAGGACTTACACCCTAGTGAAATCTCCCACACATAATCGCGAGTATACCCTCCAAGGAGCCTAAGTGAGTTTGGCCAATATCGATACCAGGTACGGTGAAGACTTGCCCCTCCACAGTCACCTCTTGTAAAGACCCTAAAGAGATAGGCCACTAAGGTTACCAATTATGACAATGATGCCTGGGGAAATAGTCGACAGTCTGATCCACGCACAAAGGTAGGGTATCTAGCCCAAAATCAACTCGAGAAGCTCCCACACATAATCGTGGGTATACCTTCAAGTGACCCCCAATAATACGCACAATTTCTACACTAAGACCAACAAAGAAGGGTGAGTAACTCTGTCAATCCTAATGTGACCTCATGATTGACCCTTGTGTTAGAAGGGATTCCCAGGACAAAATGTAGCAAGTGGATTTAACTCTCCCTATCACAAGATACTATGTTTGTTTGCAGCTTTGGAAAGTTATCTTTCACACCTATTCAAAATCCCTACAACTAATCTAATGTAGGTTTGCTACCAGAAAATATAAAAATGTCTAATCAATTTTTATAAGTTCTTTATTTTAACGTTGTTGTTACTCAAGAGGAAAATGGTGTGGACTAAATGATGTTTTGACCGACTCTAAACAATGCAAAGAAATGAGAATGAAAATATTTCACTTTGATGAAAGATATATTACGAGAAGAAGAAAATGTTTATCATTCTGAGATGCACAATGTCCCAAAATTTTATTAAACCCATCAATATTAAAAACTTTTAAGAAATGAGCCAAAGAGACTGTACACCAATACACAATTCAAGACCAAAAATGCCAAAAATCATGCAATTTCGCTACTTCAAGTGAAAAGATACCCCCAATACGATGCAAAGAAAGAAATTACAATTTTTTGTTTTCAAAGATAGCTAAAAGCAATAGAAAATCACTTCAAAACAAAAACAACCCAAACTAAGTTTCTCTTTTAACACGAATTATTTAGAAAAAAAGGTTATTTTTCACTAAACAATTCTAAAGAAAAACAATGCTTTGTAACTAAAAGACACTCAAAGAAACAGACCAAATATTTCAAAAGAAAACAAATCAAAACCCAAGCAAAGAATGGATAAAATCATATTCAAATCTCTAAAGCAGACTATAATCGGACCCAACAAATCACCCCAAAACCATATCTAAGATTTGGGCAAGCAAAACCATCAAAAATCATTTTTTTTCACAATCGTGGCAGGCTATAGACTAACACAGAGAGACGATCCTTGATCGTCACAGGATAGAGAATGAATATAGTGCGATGACATTGCACTGTGTCAAACGGGTAGGGTGCATCGATCCTAGATCCTCACACTGTACCTTAAAGCAGGGTGTGACGATCAAAGTAAAAATGGAAAAATAAAAAACAAGAAGGTTTTCCAGTGAATTTAAACAGTCAAAGAGTTCATATGGATCTCCTAGTGACTCAAAAAACAGAACCCACGCAATCAAAGAAAGAAAGAAAGACAAACTAGGAAAACAATTTTTTCCCTAGTATGGTCACCAATTTTTTTATCGGGATAATTTTTAAGTGCGGACACAAATCAATCCCCCTAGCTTCACTATGAAGATAGAACAAAACAAGACAATACACTACTCTTTCCTTACATTTCAATTATCAAATGAGAAATGGATCTAGAACATACCTTTTAAATATCAAAGATCTGACTTCGCCAATGCAATCCAAGCTCTGTCACGAGGGTTATGGAGAAATATCTATAAAATAACACAAGCCAACGAAGACAAGAATAATAGAGCCTACTTGATATGAAACTATGTATGTTATCAAGGAATCATACAATATGGACAAATAAGATTCATATAGGAAATAAAAGTGCATCTGTATTAAATAATAGAAAGAGAGATTACAACCAAAGCCTTGATTTCGTAAGGTCCCTTCCAATTCTTCCTTGCTTCCCACACACTTCTGATCCATAGATTCTGTGACTATAGATATGAAAGTCACTCACAATCTATCTTGACAAAATAAATCTCAAAGCCACTCTAACCAAGCTAACAATCTCAAGCCAAATTTCCAATCTACAATCTAACTTTCTCCATGAGATCTCTTCTCCTTTTATAAGATGAAGAGGATAAGGTGAGGAGGTTAGGATGATCCCTTTAAATCAAAAAAGTGAGTAAGATCCAAACCAATTTGAGGCCACCTCACCAGAGAATCTTATCCTTATATAAGCACCGACAAAATGTTCATTTTTCCCATGTACGAAAATCGTCACACCCCTAGAACTGAGCAGAGTGTGCTGACGTCAGAGGCCAAGTATAGTATAGCATACGCTGACCTAGGATCATCGCACCCCTATAAATGGATATGGTGAGACGATCCTCCTTACTAGGGTTTTTACAAAGTAAAATATGATTTCATCTCTCAGGCAAAGTTCTTCTCCCTTCTTTCTTCAGGAATTGAGGCCATTCATCCCTCTGAAGACAACATATAGGTTTACATCATTAATGGTCATAAGGGTGATGAAAATAATGTGTAACACTAGGAAACCCTCACAGTATAAGCAGGGTAAGGGAAGCTCCAACTCGCAAAACAAAGGATAGAGAAAATATGGGAAGCCTCAGGACAACTAGTCCAACCCGCTAGCAAAGAAGGAAAATGGAAAGATGAATAAAGATATCGATAAGAGGTGCGACTTCCATAAGAGCCACTGGCATAAAACTGTTGATTGTCATTCAAAGAACTCATTGGTGGCTGAGGTGAAAATATCTGAATTAGATGCGGATTCCCACTCTAAGTAAAAACAAGAAAAGTGGATATGGATCATTGACGTGGAAGCTAGTGCTACCATTTCTACCACCAAGATGCATCCTAGTGAACCTGATGAGCCAGAGGAAGACAAGTGCCTCTTTCATTCACATATGTGGATGAAAGGAACTATGTTGCACTTCATCATTGATAGTGGTAGCTAGAATAACCTCATCTCAGCAAAGGTCGTCAAGTGGATATCCTTGCCAAAGACACCACACCCTTATCCCTACACCATTGGATGGCTCTTCCAAGGAAGTGATCTTCGCGTCAACCAACAATGTCGCCTGTCATATGCAATCAATCCATTCAAAGATGAGGTGTTGTGTGATGTTTCTCCCCTTGAATTTTTTGATGTTCTTTTGGGCCAACCTTATTTATGAAAACGTCATACTGTATATGATTCTAGGTTTCGCAGTGTTATTAGTACGTTGAACAAGAAATTGTATAGGATACCTGAGGTAGTACCACCTAGTGATATTTCCTTGATCTCTGACAAGCAATGGAAGAAGGTCATCTATCAGACCGAAAATATTGTCTTCTTTGTGATTCGCTCTCAGAGTGAGTGAAAGGTTGCAACCACATCCATGGCCTATGTGTTCAACCTCTCCACACACCAGAATCAAGTGGATAAGGTTGTAGAAGAATACAAATACATCTTCTCATCACCTATAGAGGTAATTATGCATTTTTAGGTCAAGTATTCCAAAAGTATGACCCTCGATGCACTGCTACCCAATGGGCCAATATCTCACTACTCTTTGTTAGAAAAATAGAAGATCAAGTGTCAGATCCAAGAAATTCTCCATAAGGGGCACATCCAACCTAACTTGTCATCATGTGGAAGCCCAATCATGTTGGTGCATAAGAAATGTTGTGGGGTATTCTACCCTACGGACTAATAAGCTAGGGCTCTAAACTTATACGCAGAAAATGACCCTTAAGACTTAACTTTTAACCTTCTACCCGAATCTGAAACCCCTTTCTTCACATGCATACAAGAGAAAAATAAACCAACCTTTTTCCGGACGACTGAAGTAGATCCTCCGTTGAGTTTCTTGTCTTTTCGCTGCTGCTGCTCCTTCCACAAAGCTTCCTGCAATCAAACAATACTATGCATGCATGCTACTTATCTATTATAGGGTTAGAGATAAAAACATAAATCAAATATCATA
>SNQJ01S0136255.1:0-25509 GCA_010110895.2 Picea sitchensis
TTTATTGAAATATTCATCTATGGTGAGTTTCCCCAACCAGAGTTCATAGAAATCCTTAGTGTTCCCATCCATATATTTCTCTGACAGATACTACTTCCTGAAGTATTTCTTGAATTGTTTATGTTGTCGCAAGAGTTGATGCTAGGCTGTAATAGAGCCAAGACTTAGCACATTTTTAAATGAAAAGGTAATTTGTTGATTGATCAGTTATTGGAGGATTCTAGAACTAGGTCTGAGAGAGATTTTCAACCATTAAAAATCAGAAATAAAGATGCATGACCTCATTTGCTAAATTCATTTTAAAATCATGAGGATGGATAGAAGATAGGAGATAGACAAAATTGAAAGAAAAATCCAAGTATCCAATTCTGATAAATTTGGTCTTCCTTTCAATAGAAGAAATAACACCAAACTTCAAATATATGGACATAGGTCTTGTCTCACTGATAGAAAGACAAAGGAAAATCTATGAACAAATAAAACTTGTAAACAAGGAAAAACACTTAAGATACAGGTCTTGTTTTGCTTCACAACAAAACAGAGGAAAAGATGCACTTTAAGGAATGCTTTAAATTAGATACAGAAGAAGTCTCATTGAATTGTAACCATTACAAGATGAATTAATGAATGGAAGGAGGAAAGATAAGTAATGAAAACTTCAGAAACAATAACACAGGAAGAAGACATAATCTAACATAACGAGGTGTAGAATCTCTTTGCTTCTGTTAGGTATTATTAAAAATACTACATTACATGTCCCAGCCTAAAAGGCTCTCGGGATGTCCCCCCCCCTTTCTATGAATCTACAATCTATCTCTTTATACAAAATTTGTCTCAATTCAAAAACCCTTGGATTACCCACAACCTATTGCATGCGTTATTGATTCTCAATTAGTTGTGTTGGTGCTTTGCCTGACTCTTCGTTTGCTCTCATATACATTTAATATATTTTGTTCATATATTTATTACAATTACCATGATCATTGGCACTCAAATTCCGTTATGAATGAGATTGATGGAAAAGACTGCAATTAACAATGATAATATTTCTAGACTGAATTGTTAATCATGATGAAACAAGCACCAAGGCTTGTCCTTCTCATCTATTTATATTATCTGTTCATTTTCCACTTGCGTGCGAATATTCAAAAGCTTAGCTTCTGCCCTTTGTTTCTTTGACAGAGGTGTTTTTATTTGAGATCTAGAACCCTTACCCATCGACGTTTGATACATGTGATTGGAACCCCGACTTCTGGCCTTCAAGCTTCAGGGGAAGGGAGGATGGGATATTGAAATTCCTCTGGCAGTCGAAATATCTGAAGCGAAACATGGTGCTCGGAACTATGAGTAAGACGAGAATTAGTGCGAGGAACCTTGACTTCAGGCCTTCGGGCTTTGGGCCTTTGGGATTCAGAGGAAGTGAGGTGATGTGGAGTAAATCTTTGAATTTATGGGTGCTAGCCCCTTTCCACTAATCCCTCTCCTTCACACAACCTCGAGATGTGACCTGGGGGTAAGCCTCCAGGCACTTCGCAACTTCAGGTTTTCGGCTGTCTAGCATGCGACTGATTTCTTTCCACGTCAAAAATAAACTTGTGAATATGTGAAGTCCAAAGGATTTCTAGGTGTAACCTCCCCACACCTTTTTGAGATCTGATGGTTGTTCGTGACCCTGATACCTTCCGAAGGGATCTCAACCGTCACTGAGAAAAATTCAATATCTATTCTAACATAGGCTCCATCTAGGGATGGTTATTTCCTATAAAGTGCCAAGAATAGTAGACCACGTGCCTTCATCCATTGGGTGACCTGCAATCAACCTTGTCAATTGTGAAACCTATCACTTTACCTATGCTTGTTCTAAAACCAAAATCGTTTATTCACTACAATCGAAGAGGTTTTACACTCGCTGAAATGATATACATCTTGCAAACTAAAAATCTCCCTTTGTACATTGTATTCATTGGGCTATGGAGTCATAATGCCTTAAAACAAAAACATATTGGATGCCAAAATGAACTGGAAACATATTGAAAACCATCATTATACTCTAATGCTCGAAGTCAAGCTTATTTATATACATCACCTACTCTAACTGATATCATTGCTTTGTTCAAGTATAGGAAAATTTCCAAATCAACTAAGAGAATATCCGACTAACAAACTTAATTATGCTTCCATCTTTGAGCACGAAAATGACAAGAGCAACTGCAAATTTCAAAACATACCTTGGGAGCATGTACTTATAGTTTTGAAATTCAGACCTCAAGAAGTTGGAAACAAAAAATTAATGCCCCATTTTGACTCTATATAAGATGCTACTGGATCATAGAAGGGAAGAGATACACCACTTTTGTAATCAATCCATACTTCCTCCTGCTGGGCAAGCTGTATGAAATGCCTTTGCGCACTTTGCCCACTGTTGAGTTTTTCTTCTTCCGGCACAAATATGTCACATTGAAACTTATTGGTCTATTGATCAATAGTTTCTAAACAAGGAGGAGAGATCAGTTGTTTTAGTAACCCATGTTTATATCCTTCATCCTCTTTCCAAAGATCTTCTTTATAGCTATCATACATAGGCTGATTTCTTTTATGATGATGTCGATTGCTTTCCTGTTGAACCAAACTTTCTTTCTGCTCATCGTCTTCAGAAACACTTTCATCATATTCATCAAACAAAGGAGGATTGTCATAGGTTTCATGTGTGATGAAGAATAAATATGTTCTTCTTCATCTTCTGGATATTCATCATAAACAGGTTACTCATTGAAAGTTCCAAAACATTGACTTTCAAAAATTTCTTTTTTGTGAGGATCTAGAAAAGATGGTTGAATATCAACAGACTGATTTTCATGAGGATTTACAACAGTGACCATACCTGAAATCTCAATTACATTTGGATGACTACAATTCTCCTGAAACTCTTTATGAAATGGCCTTTTGGCAATATACAATTCGTCATATTTCAGGGCCTTTACTTGATCATGAAACCGATAAGGAAGGGATTTTTCCATAGCAAAATGACTATGTTCTATATCAACAAACAGCGATTGTATATGGCCTTCCATGAGTTGTTGGTCTTCATGAAGATCTAGACCAGCGATTTCATCATCATGTTGTACAATTAAACTATTTTCGGTATCATTAATATTAAAAAAATCATTATGAAAGTATTCCTCTTGAACAACAGAATTAAAAATAGAGTCATATATGAATGAGCCTGAAACTAGCTCTTCATTTGAAAAAGCGTTTTCATCCCCATTGCTGCAACAAATCAGGTTGTGATCAGTTTGAACGCCTTCTGACCTTTCTGCTTCATCTTCATGGAGTTTGGTTTGATATTCTTCTTGAATATTATCACAAGGCCTATCATATTCTGATTCTTTATCAACAAACTCTTCCTCATGTTGATCACCTTTATCAATTTGAGAAATTTTTGATATTTTTTCCTCCTCTTCAAGAGAATTTGTTTGATCTTTTGGTTTTATGAATTCCATACTGCAGCTATTGGTGCAATTATTTGCATAATATATTACCAAACATAAATTATCAACTGGGATTCGTAATCAGTACAGTTGATGCACTATATGATCTGATAACAGATAGGTTCCTATGTCTGATGAGTATAGCTTAATCAAGAAACTATTAATAACATAACACTTTGTTTCACACCTTTCAAGTAACACTCCACACATGAAACTCAAAATTCATAAAGCAAAACTTGCAAACAAAATCTTAACAATCATGCATTCAAAAGATCTTTCTCAGATAATGACTTGTCCATTTACAATCTCATGAAATGGAAATATGGACTTTGACTTAGTTATCTGTAGCTACTACTCTTAACAACAACTAGCAAGCAAGTCTAGGCACACTTCAATGATAACAAAAGATAAAGCTCATAGTAAAATGCTCAAGAAAACACTCAATTGAAAATGATCTTGCTCACATAACATATTTGTTCATTATAGGCTCATGAAAAGAAGAGATGAAATCAGATCGTGTTCCTTGTAGGAATTGAAAACGATACTCAACAATTCACTCTTAAACAAAAAACAATCATAACTTTGTTCACTCCAATCAAACCCGTGTAGTACAAAAAATTGTCAATATAATTGAGAGGCTTCATTCTATGGTGCATGAAGGTGAGAGATGAAGTCTGATCTCATTTCCTGTGACAACTCACTTAAAACTTGCAAGAAATTCTTATCTAATTCTGCACACTCTTCAAAATCAACACAAACAAAAATTTAATACAATCTTACAATCTTGCAATTCTAGAAAATTACTTCATTCCTACACAAGAAACATAAGTCTTAATGAGATGTTCTATTTGATGGCTTATGTAATGTGAATGATGGACTCCCAACTGCTCTTGTGCTGCCACACTTTGCAATCAATTCTAATAGTGAAATTAGAAATGAAATCAAAACAACAAGTACAGAAAAATAGAAATCTATACTAATAATTTACAATGAGCTTATCAAGCTGGATCGGTGGGCCCTTGTCGATGCCAACATGGAATATTTTAGATCAGCAGATGCTAAATTCTAAGAGAGACATAGGAACCTTGAATTCAAACTTCCATTGATCTTCAACAAATGAATTTACAAAAAGAGTTGGTTCAGAAATCCAATTTCCAACATACTAATTCCTCTCCTTTGGCTTAGAGCCATCACTCAATTTATATGATTTTTACATTAAAAATTTGGATCTATACAATCCATCCAAATCAAAACCATTTTCCATCAATGGAGGTCGAGTATAACCAATTAGCTAATCAAGGAAATGTATTTCCCACGAATCTGGGCATGATCCTGGAATTTCTGGAAAATTGGCAATAATTTAGGACGAACAGTTCCCCCTACGATGGAGGTCCATACATGCAAGATCCTTGGATTCTGGCTCATGTTTCTGAATGAAAACACCTCTCCGGAATAAACCCATGTCCCCAAATTTTGATATTCATCTTCATATTTCCTAAAATCGAGGATAAAATCCAGTACCAGAATGTTGGTACCGAAATCTTGTAGGTAATTGTTTAGTATCGGAACACACACGGTCACACTGGTACCGGAATAGCACAGGCTGGTACCGGAATAGCACATGGCAGTACTGAATCAATGTTATTCAGTTTTGTTGGTACTGGATCAATGCTACTTAAGATCAAATGATTAGGATCATGCAAAATCAACTATTTTAATCGAATTAACTCGAGAAAATCAAACAAAACATGCCTTAACCATAAGTTACCTCTCTATGCACATGAACAAGGTCATTAAGTGTATCTATGGAGGTAATGATCAAGTCTATGCTCATAACATAGGTAAACTAGGCTCGGATAGGGGGTAATAGAGGGTATTAGAAGTGTCAAAATGGAGACTCAACAGCAACAATCTTGAAAAATGAGTTCAATTGAATAGATCCTCTTACAATGTTGATAAAAAACAAGTGTTGAGCAAGAATTTCATCCACATATCCTCCGAATTTAGGAAGGAAATATTCCCAAATTTTAACGTCTGGAACAGTGTTTGGAAAACCATAAACATTTGTAAAGTCCAAAGAATCAAACCTCATAGCAATCTGAGCAATGAATGAATTTGACATTTTGAAACCACTGGAGTTGCTAGTGAATAATGTAGAGTCTTTGAACCAAGGAGTCGCCAGGTGAATGATCACAGCCAATTGAATGCCTATCCCTTGTTCACCATCAAGGAATATATCTAATAGATCTAAACCTTTTTGTCTCCTAGGGAATATAACTTCGTTTCTCCATCCCCGACGACAACACCAGAAAATGTTGTCACAAGATTTGACTCTCGGTTGTAATAGATCCAAGCCTTAGCACATTTTTAAATGAAAAAGTAATTTGTTGATTGATCAGTTATTGGAGGATTCTAGAATTAGGTCTGAGAGAGATTTTCAACCATTAAAAATCAGAAATAAAGATGCATGACCTCATCTGCTAAATTCATTTTGAAATCATGAGGATGAATAGAAGATAGGAGATAGACAAAACTGAAAGAAAAAGCTAGGTATCCAATTCTGATAAATCTGGTCTTCCTTTCAATAGAAGAAATAACACCAAACTTCAAATATCTGGACATAGGTCTTGTCTCACTCACAGTAATAAGGAAAATATATGAAAAAATAAAACTTGTAAACAAGGAAAAACACTTAAGATGCAATTCTTGTTTTGATTCACAGCAAAACATAGGAAAATTTGCACTTTAAGGAATTCTTTAAATTAGCTACAACAGAAGTCTCACTGAATTGTAACCATTACAAGTTGAATTAATGAATGGAAGGAGTAAAGAGAAGTAATGAAAACTTAAAAAACAATAACACAGGAAGAAGACATAATCTAACATAACGAGGTGTATAATCTCTTTGCTTCTGTTAGGTATTATTGAAAAGACTGCATTACATGTCCTAGCCTAAAAGGCTTTGCGCTGTCCCCCCCCCTTTCTATGAATCTACAATCTATCTCTTTATACAAAATTTGTCTCAATTAAAAAACCCTTGGATTACCCACAACCTACTGTGTGCGTTATTGATTCTCAATTAGTTGTGTTGGTGCTTTGCCTGACTCTTCGTTTGCTCCCAGATACATTTAATATCTTTTGTTCATATATTTGTTACAGTTACCATGATCATTAGCACTCGAATTCTGTTATGAATGAAACCGATGGAAAAGCCTACAATTAACAATGATAATATTTATGGACTGAAGTGTTAATCATGATGAAATAAGCACCAAGGCTCGTCCTTCTCATCTATTTCTATCATCTGTTCATTTTCCACTTACGAGTGAATATTTAGAAGCTCGGGTTCTGCCCTTTTTTTCTTTGACAGAGGTGTTTTTATTTGACAGTCAAAAACCTTACCCATCGATGTTTGATACATGTGATTGGAACCCCAACTTCGAGCCTTCGGGCTTTGGGGGAAGGGAGGATGGGCTATTTAAATTTCTCCAACGGTCAAAATCTCTGAAGCAAAACATGGTGCTCGAAATTGTGAGCAAGACGAAAATTAGTGCGAGGAACCTTGGGCCTTCAGACTTCGAGCCTTTAGGCTTTGGAGGAAGGGAGGTGACGTGGAGTAAATCTTTAAATTTTTGGGCGCTAGCCCCTTTTCGCTAATCCTGCTCCTTCACGCGACCTCAAGATGTGACCTGGGGCTAAGCCTCTAGGCACTTCGCAACTTTGGTTTTTCAATTGCCTAGCATGCAACTTATTTCTTTCCACGCGAAAGAAAACTTGCGAATATGCGAAGTCCGAAGGATTTCGAGGTGTAATCTCCCCACACCTTTTTGAGATATGACATTTTTTTGTGACCCTTATACCTTCCGAAGGGATCTCAACTGTCACTGAGAAAAATTCAATTTATGTTCCAACATTTTCCATGACAAGTCCTTCTCATGGACTCCTTTCACATTCCTAAGGTCTTCCCACCAAATGGAGGCCTTTCCATTCAGGTTGAATATGGTTATTCGAGCCTTCAAGTTTTTAGAGTAGTCATGGACTCTGAAGTACTTCTTTAAACCAAGTAGCCAAGCTTCAGCCTCTTCCCCTTTCTTAATATCTCCATCGAAAGAGGGTGGTTTGGCCTTCTTTAACTCTTTAGGATCACAACTTTTAGAATGCTTTCGCTTCTTTCCTTTCCCTTGAGAATGTGAGCTAGTTTTTCTACTAGAAGATCCCTCGGAGTTGCCAACTTCCTTTCCAGAGGACTCTTCCGATGAGTGTCCCCTGCCTCCAGGTTGGGCCTTCTTTGAGGTACTTCTCCTAGTGTGGTCACTTATGGGGCCATGTTTTCAGATCTTAGGTGGACTTTGACTTCTTTTCACATGTCGTTGGTCCACATGGCTAGTTGTGGGTTTATGCTGCAACTGCCTCTATATGTCGGATAAGCTCTACAACAAGACTGCATTAATTTATGTTTGTTTTTATTGATCCTTTATTAATCTCTCGTTGTCGTCCTTGCAACTTTGTAATTCAGCCCTGAGGCTCCTTACAGTTTCAGCCAGATCTGAAGGGGTTTCCACCGCCCTCCTTTCATCAGATTCTTCGGCTCTATTGTGGGAGACATCCCCCACTTCATAACATATCACCATCCTTTAGAATTGAAGTTTTCCCGTGATTTACTGACTGCTTGAGTGCTGACAAAACACTTATTGTTATCTAACAGTCTATTATTTTATGAACAATACACAGTTCAAATTTATTAAATGCACACACACAATATAAATTTTCATTATTTTCCTCAATAAAATTTTAACTAGACTCTTTAAGAAAGAGTTAAGATAAGGTGTCACTGTTAAAAGTATTCTAAATATTGCTTTTAAGCGACTAGTCCATGATCCTAAGCAGGCCAAGTGTTGTAACCATGCTTTGATACCAATTTGTAACACACCCACGATGGGGCGTAAAAATAATAAAATCCTCTATCCATGGTCTCTAATTTAGAAATCGGGGCCTAGCCCCTCCTTCTTCAACAACCATCGCATATGACCATAGGTTATGACCAAATGTCAAGGCCACAGGTGCCTATTCCAACACTTCAGAACTTCAGGCTTTGGGATTTTTTGATTCATCACACGCTACTTCATCTGAACTTCAAAGCGACGAAGTTCTGAACTGGCATGAAGGGATCAATGGTCCCTACTCACCCTCAATATCAATGACCCTCAATGACTTTGGGTCTCCAAGCTTCGACGGAATTCAAAACACCTCCTCGCAAAACCTCTGGAGTACTAATCCTCCGAAGTGCACCATCTGACGCTGCGTGTCCTCGGGGAGTTCGATGGTCTTGATTCACTTCGGGACTTCAGTGTTAGGGAGTCCTGGATGCTCGCACAACCTTTCCTCCCAAAGTAATCCACGCCTGGAGTTCTATATCAAGCGCCATGCATCCATTGTAAATCGACGACTTAGTTTCATTTCGGGACTTCGACATTCGGGAGATTCAGAATTTTCTACATCCTTTTTCTCCCAGAGCATTTTCTTCTGGAGTCAAGGATCGTGTGCAACATGTCCTTCCAGATCAATAGTGTCGGTTTACTTCAGGAATTCAAAATTTTGGAAATTCTACATCTCCACATTCACTTTCTCCTGAAATGATTTCACTTGAAGTTAACAATTTATCGACGCATATCTCCCACGAATCGACAACTACAAATCACTTAGGCTATTCGGGCTTCGGGAGTTTCAAATACTCCAATGCCTTTCACCTTCAAAGTAGCTATCTCCTAAAATGGAAGATCTACTGACACCTGTCCTAAGCTAATGGTCGGCTCAGAAGAACTCTGGCTCTTCGGCCTTCGGGAGTTCTTGTTCAACATATCCCCTTTTCTCCCAGAGTGATTTCACCCAAAGTCTACGATCTGTCGATGCGTGTCTCCCACAGATCGACGATTGCAAATCACTTTGGCTCTTTGAGATTTAGGAGGTTCAAACTCTCCACACTCACTCTCTCTCGAAGTGATTACACCCAAATTCGATGATATATTGACACATGTCCTTTCTCTCAGATCGATGGTACATAAGGACTCTGTTACTCCGTGGATTTCCAAAGGAACCCATGGCTATACACCTAGCAACTTTTCTAGGTTTGATGGTCATGATCTGGCCAATACCGATGCGTTCATCGATCGATGGTTCAAAGTGATTGTGGGGCCCCAACGTGCACACTCCTTGTCAGGGAGCTCAACCTCTGAAATCTGAAAGCACTCGCCCAAATCGGTTTAACCAGAGTTGTTGATATTCCAGCATGATGAGATCAACGATGTTGGTGAATTGCAGGTCGCGAACTAATGCGTCCACTAATTTCACCTTCGTGCTCCGCAATGATTCCCCACCATCGATCTCCACTCACAGATCAAGGATTCACAGCGACTATGGCATCCAACCTCCGCAATCTGGTAAGTGCTCTCTCAAATCCAGTCTAATCCTGGTCGTTGATCTTCCAACTCAACGAGATCAATGACGTTGGTGAATTGCGAGCCACGAATGAGCACGTTCGCTAATTTCACCTTCGCACTCTGCAATGACTCCCAACCATCGATTTAATTGAGTAGATGGTGTTTAATTCATTAACTCGAGTGGTATCTGAGTCAATCTAACAATCAGGATGGATTCTTCTCCCGTTAAATGAATCGCATCATTTTATGCTGTCAGATTCTTAAGTCATCTATGGTTCTTATTACTCAGGTAGTTCGGGTAACTTGACTATCGTGAAATTTAACATCTCTAAGCTTTGAGCTCCCGAGGTTCTGAAACCTTCATGAGATAACTCCTTTAGCACAGGGTTCCTAAACCTAGGTCACTTGGACCTTCATATGGCTCTTGGGCTATTAACCCTACTCTTAGTCGGGTTTTTGGTTAAGACTTTGTCTTGAATTCAAAGTCTCTTAGACTATTGGTCTGAAGGGTATGCCTCCCTAACTAACAGAACTTCAAGATTTGAAACAGGGTAAGGTAAACTCGTGATTTTACCAAAACGATAGCAGAGCCAAGAGGTTTTCTCTGACTTTGGAACTGTGCTGAAATTCCCTGGGGAAACGCCTTTGAGGAATTAAAATGGCGTATATGGACAATCAAGAAGAATCCTAAGTTCTCAAGGGAACAAATGCATACTCATAACTTAACCATTTCAATACAGAAACCATTTATAGACACATAAATACACACATGCATTCATTATATCCAATTCAAAGCACAAAGCATGAAAACACTTATCAGAACCATAAGGCGTGATGTGACTGCTGAAAGGGGTGATCATTTCCACCCAACCATAGGCTCAGTCATTCCTAATGGATTTACCACTGGCCACCCCTGAGCTTAGACCACAATGTTTTGAGATTCAATCTCTTTCTTCTAGCTCAATGAAAGTTAGGGATGAAGGTTACACTCCTTCTCCCAGTACAGAAATAGATAAGGACAAAGGTTACTCTCCTTCTCTCGACTCAGTCTCTATTTTTCTGCAATCATAACTCACTTTCCTCTTTCAGTCCTTCCTCGGACTCGAGAGCTTCGGCTCTCATCTCTGCACTCTTCGCAAGTATTCCTCTACCCACCACGCTTCCTTTCTTGCCTTCCTCAACAATATTCTGTGTGGCTTGAATTCCCAGTCTATGGTTAGGTCTGGAATCCCTGCAGATGGGCGGTTTGCCGCATCCCCTCATTAACTCTTGAGGAGGTCTTCCCACCTACCAGCCTGACTGTAATTCATTCTTGGGTCAGAGGGTTGTTCTGATCCTGAGCAATTAAATCTAGCAAAGTACTGGTTCAGTGGAGGTTAATGCAACCATTCCTAGTCCCCTCCATGACATTTTCATAACATTCGTGGTCTCTTCTTAGCACATCCCCTTTCCAACAGTCATGCAACATGTATCCATTTTCTATTAAAATAACATAATTTACATTCATCGACCTTTTATACAAAGGTCCATTAAATCAAACATTCACACCTTTGAGTTTTCCATAGTTCCTTGGCCAATATAGTTATAATTACAAACTGGGGGAAACAGGGTGTTACATTGAAGCTCTTGGTTGATACTTCGTCAGAATGGTTGATGCTATGTTGTACAGATAGATCATTGGATCGTTGATGTATTTGACGAATACCAGGCCAGATATATGTTTCTTTTGTGAACACCTTGATTCAGTATCTGGTAGAGACTAGACGTGTTCACCTTGTTGTTGCAAAACTTGTGATGAGATACCTTAAGGGTACGTTGGACTTTGGTCTCTGTTATAATGGAGATCATGACTTCAGACTGATTTTTTATACCGATTCAGATTTGGCTGGAAGTGTTTCAAGATGTTTTTCTATTCTAGGGTCAGCCATGACTTCATGGCAGAGTAGGAAGCAATCCAGTATTTCTCTTAGCGTGGCAGAAGTGGAATACATTGCTGCATGTTCTGCCAGTTGTGAAGCCATGTGGATTTGGAAGTTGTTGACAGGTCTATTTGATTTGGAGATGGAAGCAACTGTGATTCTATGTGACAACAATAGTTTCATAAAGATTACAGAGAACCCTATGTTCCATGACAAGTCTAAGATCATATAAATTTGGTATCACTACATTTATGACATCGTGCAGGGGGGAGCTATAAAGCTCCAATATGTTGGCATATATGATCAGGTTGCAGATGTGTTGACCAAGCCTTTGTATCGTGTAAAGTTTGAGCACTTTCAAGACAAGCTTGGTATAGTCTAAAAGGACATCCCTTGAAAGGGGGAGTGATGTTGATGATACTATGGTGTCTTGACCAATAATGGGTAGCTCAGTTAGGATTTCATATCCTAGAGGACTAATCATCCCTGGTTAGATCTTGAAGGTTCAGTAAGGACAGTCTGTCAAAATACCTATGCATGTATATTCTAGCTATGGTTAGTAGTGGTAGCCCGGTTAGGATTTTTATAATCCTAGGGAATCTTATGATTCATGGGAAGATCCTGAAGGTCCGATAAGGACAATTTGCCATAGTACCACGTGGTAGCTCCGTTAGGATTTTATATCCTAGGGAATCTTATGATTCTTGAGTAGATCCCTAGGGTTTGTTAGAGTACCACAATTTTTTTTTGATACACCTGCCTCATTATGTTGCCCCATGATGATGATGTTGTTGCTCCAACCTCGTGTTGTCATGTTGTTTCTCCAGCCTCGTGTTGTGATGATGTTGCTCCAGCCTCGTGTTGTTGATGATGTTGTTGTTATAGCTTTTATGCTAACTAATGTTGATGTTTCAGGTTCCAGCTCCATGTTGTGAACGATGATGATGGTGTTGTTCCAGCTCCATGTTGTGAACAATGATGATGATGTTATTCCAGCTCCATGTTGTGAATGATGATGATGTTGATACTCCAAATCCATTTTGTGAATGATGATGATGTTGATACTCCAGCTCCATGCTGTGAATGGTGATGTTATTGATGATGAGAAAAACTTGTGATGATTTATAGATATTTCAGACAGTGTTACAGATGTTGTTTATGTTGTTTCTCTCTCTCTCTCTCATGATGATGTTGTAGAATACCCTTCTTGTTAATGGGGGGTGTTGAAATATTGTAACTACAAATAATATTCTACTTATTATTGAGTTATTCTCTTATAGATCAATCCCCTTTTGTAGATTGATCATGTCAGGATTTGTATAAGACAAAATCCACTTTTGTGGATTGGTAAAACCCTAATTATATGTTGCTAATTAAGAACTCGGCCCCAAGGCCTAATTAAAGTGGTTTTAGCCACTAAGTGAAGAATTCTTCCCTGCTTGATGAAGAGACACCACCCTAGCACTTGCCAGCCAGTATAAATAAGAGTAGGAGGTGCCTCATTAGCTCACTCACTCAAGTCACTCATCACATGCAAAAGTTTGAAGGAAGTTGCAGTTACCAGTTGCTGGAAGAAGGAAGAGAGAGGTGCATTGCTCAGTGTTGGATATTCTCTTGTGCTTGGTTTATTATCTTTGCATTGTATTGGAAATCTATATTAAGAAATTTTTTGTTGAGTTTTCTGCCCCATGAGGGTTTCCCAAGATAAATGTTGTGTACCTTGTGATTGTGTATCTTTCAATGATCCTACTTATGCTATTATTGTCTAGTAATTTGATAATAACTTAATATGAGATCTAAATTTAACACAATCCTTCATAGTGCACCTTGAGAACAAGAAATACCTCAAGAAAATCCCTTAGACTTCTCTTGCACAACAAAAAGCCACCCCAACACCTTTAACACACCTTAGATCACTTCTACGCACCTAATAATTGATATCTTACTTGGTTTCTTTACAAATGAAAAAATATATCATGTATTTATAATAATTGTTTCCCCACTTTCAAGTCCAACATGTAAAGGCCAGTTGAGCCAAC
The DNA here is from genome assembly GCA_010110895.2 of Picea sitchensis. Lineage (NCBI taxonomy): Eukaryota > Viridiplantae > Streptophyta > Pinopsida > Pinales > Pinaceae > Picea > Picea sitchensis. Next base: position 13,884 of record SNQJ01S0136255.1, read on the forward strand.
CTAAATTTTCTGGCCAGGTTGTCACACAAAAAAAATCATATCTCCTCATTACTAGTGAGTTAGAGATAATTTAATATACCATTGGAAAGGTCTTAGAATAATATTTCCAACCATATAAAATGTGATCTCATTTGATATAGGTATGTAGGGTAAAAATTCCTTCAAATATAGGGTATCCAAACTTATCAAAAATAATACTTTCAATAATCTCCATCTTGCAATCTTTATCTTGGACATCTTGAGGCTTGTAATATTTATCTTGGAAATATTATAGGCTCCCCTTGTCTTTGACATCAATGACAACAATAGGATTGAAAGAGACTACTCTAATGATATCTTGTCATGCATTGGCTATCATGAACACTCCTCAAACTCTCAAGAGTGAGATTGAACGTATGGTTCAATAAATGCACAAAAGAGTGAGATTAAGTGTATGGTTCAAGAAATGTTATAGGTTGGAATCATTCAACCTATCCCTAGTTCTTTCTCTTCACTGATAGTGATGGTTTACAAAAATGAAGTTTCATGGTGTATGTGTTCAGATTATAGAGAGCTCAAAAAAATGACCATTAAAGATAAGTTCATATTCTAGTCATTGATGAATTATTAGATGAATTGAAAGGAGAAATTTTATTTACCAATTTGGATATTCATTATATATATCATCAAATCATAATGAGGCAATAAGTCATCCCCAAAATATCCTTTAGAACACATGAAGATCATTATGGGTTTTTGGTGATGCCATTTGGCCTCACTATTGTACCTTCCACATTTCAATGTGATTGATGAATTTTTTTTTCAAACCCTTCTTCAAAAGATTTGTGTTAGTATTTTTGGATGATATAATAATCTATAGAAAATCTTGGGAAGAGCATGCACAACATTTTGAGATGGCCTTAAAAGTATTGGAGGAGAAACAATTGTATGCAAAGCCTTCCAAGTGTTCCTTTGGGTTTCATGAATTGGAATATTTGGGTCATATTGTATATCGTGAAAGTGTCAAAGTGGACCCTAAAAAAATTAAGGCTATCATGGAATGGCTAATTCCTAAAATATTAAAGAACCTTAGAGGATTCTTAGTATTGATGGGATATTACTGCAATTTTGTCAAGAATTATGGTCAAATATGAACACCTCTAACAATGTTATTAAAAAAGGAGGCATTTTATTAGACTCAAGAAGCAACCAAATATTTTGAAAAACTCGAGGCTATGTGTACAACTCCAGTCATGGCCACGTCTGACTTCAAAAAAACCTTTATTATGGTGTGTGATGCTTAAGGGCATGGAATCGGTGTAGTTTTGATGCAAGAAGGAAGTCCCCTTGCCTTTGGAAGCCACTAACTTAATGGAAAGAACTTACTCACCCAATTATGAAAAGGAAATGTTGGCCACTGTGATATTCCAGATATAAAAAGTATGTAGAACATAAATAAATAGCTAGAAATGGCAGATGAACAACAATATAACCAAAAAAACACCACAATAATACCAAAATGATACCAGAATAACACCAGAAAGAGCACTTTGATTAATGAGAGAAATGTTCACTTGCCTCTTCGAGGAGGAAATCTCTAGTAGAGAAGAGCTCTATTACAATAATATCCAAGACAAAAGTTATCATACCCTTGACTCCTATTTATACTAAATATGTCTATCAAAAGAACCATCTAGAGGAAGATCCTTCTAGAAGTGGAAGCTTCTATTAGGTCTTCTTACATTAGACTTATTCTTCCTTATTGTTAGACATTATTAATGTTGACCTTTATTACATGGAAATATATTATTTTACCTACATGAGGGGTTAGGTCCCTAACATGCCCTCCCCCTTAAAAACAACCTTGTCCTCAAGGCTTGAGATGGGGAAATTGTTGCAAAATGGTAGTCGGTTCCCAAGTGGCATCGGCTAGAGTTGTATCTTTCCACTGGACTAACACTTCCTTGATGGTTCCCTGACACAGACGATGCTCACGCTGGTCCAAAATTGCTTGTGGTTGTAGCCAAATGGAGCCTTCTTCATCCAACTTGGGAAGGGTGGTTTGGGTTTGGCACTTAGTTACAATCACCTTCTTTAAGTAGGAAACATGAAAAAAAGGATGGATCTTAGAATGATTGGGCAAAGCTAACTGATAGGCCACCTGTCCCACATGCTTGAGAACCGTATAAGGACAATAAAATTTGGGCGCCAATTTCTGACAATAGTCATCCTTGAGGGAATTTCGCTTGTAAGGTTGTAGTCAAAGAAACACTTGATCCCCTTCTGCAAATTCATGTTAGCTCAGTTAAGATTTTATATCCTAGAGGACTAATCATCCCTGGGCATATCTTGAAGGTTCGGTAAGGACAATCTGTCAAAGTACCTATGCATGTGTATGCTAGCTATGGTCAGTAGTGGTAGCTCCGTTAGGATTTTTATAATCCTAGGGAATCTTATGATTCATGGGAAGATCCCAAAGGTCTAATAAGGATAGTCTATCATAGTACCACATGGTAGCTCCATTAGGATTTTATATCCTAGGGAATCTTATGATTCTCGAGCAGATCCCTAGGGACTGTCAGAGTACCACAAAATTCTATTGATACACCTGCCTCATTATGTTTCCCTATGATGATGATGTTGTTGCTCTAGCCACGTGTTGTGATTTTGTTTCTCTAGCCTCGTGTTGTGATGATGTTGCTCCAGCCTTGTGTTGTTGTTGATGATGTTGTTGACGTTGTTGTTATAGATTTTATGCTAACTAAGGTTGATGTTTCAGGTTCCAGCTCCATGTTGTGAACGGTGATGATGATGTTGTTCCAGCTCCATGACGTGAACGATGATGATGATGTTATTCCATCTTCATGTTGTGAATGATGATGATGTTGATACTCCAAATCCATGTTGTGAATGATGATGATGTTGATACTCTAGCTCCATGCTATGAATGATGATGTTATTGATGATGAAAAAAACTTCTGATGATTTATAGATATTCCAGTCAGTGTTACAGATGTTGTTGATGTTGTTGCTCTCTCTCTCTCTCATGATGATGTTGTAGAATACCCTTCTTGTTAATGGGGGGTGTTGAAATATTGTAACTGCAAATAATATTCTACTTATTATTGAGTTATTCTCTTATAGATCAATCCCCTTTTGTAGATTGATCATGTCGAGATTTGTATAAGACAAAATCCCCTTTTGTGGATTGGAAAAACCCTAATTATATGTTGCTAATTAATAACTCCACCCGGAGGCCTAATTAAAGTGGTTTTAGCCACTAAGTGAAGAATTCATCCCTGCTTGATGAAGAGACACCACCCTAGCACCTGCCAGCCAGTATAAATAAGAGTGGGAGGTGCCTCATTAGCTCACTCACTCAAGTCACTCATCGCATGTGCAAGTTTGAAGGAAGTTGCAGTTACCAGTTGTCGGAAGAAGGAAGAGAGAGGTGCATTGCTCAGTGTTGGATATTCTCTTGTGCTTGGTTTATTATCTTTGCATTGTATTGGAAATCTATACTAAGGAATTTTTTGCTGCATTTTCTCCTCCATGAGGGTTTCCCAAGATAAATGTTGTGTACCTTGTGATTGTGTATCTTTCAATGATCCTACTTATGTTATTATTGTCTAGTAATTTGATAAGAACTTAATATAAGATCTAAATTTAACACAGTCCTTCATAGTGCACCTTGAGAACAAGAAATACCTCAATAAAATCCCTTAGACTTCTCTTGCAAAACAAAAAGACACCTCAACACCTTTAGCACACCTCAGATCACTTCTACGCACCTAATAATTGATATCTTACTTGGTTTCTTTACAAATGAAAAAATATATCATGTATTTATAGTAATTTTTTCCCCACTTTCAAGGCCAACATGTAAAGACTAATTGAGCCAACCTAAATTTTCTAGTTGGGTTGTCACACGAAAAAAATCATATCTCCTCATTACTAGGGAGTTAGAGATAATTTAATATACCATCGGAAAGGTCTTAGAATAATATTTCCAACCATATAACATGTGATCCCATTTGATATAGGTATGTAGGGAAAAAATTCCTTCAAATATAGGGTATCCAAACTTATCAAAAATAATACTTTCAATAATCTCCATCTTACAATCTTTATCTTGGACATCTTGAGGCATGTAATATTTATCTTGGAAATATTATAGGCTACCCTTGTATTTGACATCAATGACAACAATAGGATTGATAGAGACTACTCTAATGATATCTTGTCATGCATTCGCTAGCATGAACACTCCCCAAACTCTCAAGACTGAGATTGAACGTATGGTTCAATAAATGCACAAAAGAGTGAGATTAAGTGTATGGTTCAAGAAATGTTATAGGTTGGAATCATTCAACCTATCCCTAGTTCTTTCTCTTCACCGATAGTGATGGTTTACAACAAGGAAGTTTCATGGTGTATGTGTCCAGATTATAGAGAGCTCAAAAAAATGACCATTAAAGATATGTTCATATTCTAGTCATTGATGAATTGCAAAGAGAAATTTTATTTACCAAGTTGGATATTCATTCTATATATCATCAAATCATAATGAGGCAATAATTCATCCCCAAAATATCCTTTAGAACACATGAAGATCATTATGGGTTTTTGGTGATGCCATTTGGCCTCACTACTGTACCTTCCACATTTCAATGTGATTGATGATTTTTTTTTTCAAACCCTTCTTCAAAAGATTTGTGTTAGTATTTTTGGATGATATAATAATCTATAGAAAATCTTGGGAAGAGCATGTACAACATTTTGAGATGGCCTTAAAAGTATTGGAGGAGAAAAAATGGTATGCAAAGCCTTCCAAGTGTTCCTTTGGGTTTCATGAATTGGAATATTTGGGTCATATTGTCTATTGTGAAAGTGTCAAAGTGGACCCTAAAAAAATTCAGGCTATCATGGAATGGATAATTCCTAAAATATTAAAGAACCTTATAGGATTCTTAGTATTGATGGGATATTACCTCAATTTTGTCAAGAATTATGGTCAAATAGGAACACCTCTAACAATGTTATTAAAAAACGAGGCATTTTATTGGACTCAAGAAGCAACCAAATATTTTGAAAAACTTGAGGCTATGTGTACAACTCTAGTCATGGCCACACCTGACTTCGCTTAAAGGCATGGCATCAGTGTAGTTTTGATGCAAGAAGGAAGTCCCCTTGCCTTTGGAAGCCACCAACTTAATGGAAAGAACTTACTCACCCAATTATGAAAAGGAAATGTTGGCCACTGTGATATTCCAGATATAAAAAGTATGCAGAACATAAATAAATAGCTAGAAATGGCAGATGAACAACAATATAACTAGAAAAACACCACAATAATACCAAAATGATACCAGAATAACACCAGAAAGAGCACTTTGATTAATGAGAGAAATGTTCACTTGCCTCTTCGATGGGGAAACCTCCAGTAGAGAAGAGATCTATTACAATAATATCCAAGACAAAATTTCTCATACCCTTGACTCCTATTTATACTAAATATGTCTATCAAAAGAACCATCTAGAGGAAGATCCTTCTAGAAGTGGAAGCTTCTATTAGGTCTTCTTACATTAGATTTATTCTTCCTTATTGTTAGACATTATTAATATTGACCTTTATTACATGAAAATATATTATTTTACCTACATGATGGGTTAGGTCCCTAACATGCCCTCCCCCTTAAAAACAACCTTGTCCTCAAGGCTTGAGATGGGGAAATTGTTGTAGAATGGTAGTTGGTTCCCAAGTGGCATCGGCTGGAGTTGTATCTTTCCACTGGACTAAAACTTCCTTGATGGTTCCTTGACACGGACGATGCTTACGCTGGACCAAAAATGCTTGTGGTTGTAGCCAAATGGATCCTTCTTTGTCCAACTTGGGAAGGGTAGTTTGGGTTTGGCACTTAGTTCCAATCACCTTCTTTAAGAAGGAAACATGAAAAATAGGATGGATCTTAGAATGACTGGGCAAAGATAACTGATAGGACACATGTCCCACATGCTTGATAATTGTATAAAGACCATAAAATTTGGGCGCCAGTTTCTGACAATGGTCAGCCTTGAGGGAATTTCGATTGTAAGGCTGCAGTCGAAGAAACACTTGATCCCCTTCTGCAAATTCACGTTAGCTCAGTTAGGATTTTATATCCTAGAGGACTAATCATCCCTAGGTAGATCTTGAAGGTTTGGTAAGGAAAGTATGTCAAAGTACCTATGCATGTATATGCTAGCTATGGTTAGTAGTGGTACCTCCATTAGGATTTTTATAATCCTAGGGAATCTTATGATTCATGGGAAGATCCTGAAGGTCCGATAAGGACAGTCTATCATAGTACCACATGGTAGCTCCGTTAGGATTTTATATCCTAGGGAATCTTATGATTCTCGAGAAGATCCCAAGGGACTGTCAGAGTACCACAAAATTTTGTTGATACACCTGCCTCATAATGTCGCCCCGTGATGATGATGTTGTTGCTCCAGCCTCATGTTGTGATGTTGTTTCTCCAGCCTCATGTTGTGATGATGTTGCTCCAGCCTCGTGTTGTTGATGATGATGTTGTTGATGTTGTTGTTATATCTTTTATGCTAACTAATGTTGATGTTTTAGATTCCAACTCCATGTTGTGAACGATGATGATGATGTTGTTCCAGATCCATGTTGTGAATGATGATGATGATGTTATTCCATCTCCATGTTGTGAATGATGATAATGTTGATAATCCAAATCAATGTTGTGAATGATGATGATGTTGATACTCCAGCTCCCTGCTGTGAATGATGATGTTATTGATGATGAGAAAAACTTCTGATGATTTATAGATATTCCAGTCAGTGTTACAGATGTTGTTGATGTTGTTTCTCTCTCTCTATCTCATGATGATGTTGTATAATACCCTTCTTGTTAATGGGGGGTGTTGAAATATTGTAACTACAAATAATATTCTACTTATTATTGAGTTATTCTCTTATAGATCAATCCCCTTTTGTAGATTGATCATGTTGGGATTTGTATAAGACAAAATCCCCTTTTGTGGATTGGTAAAACCCTAATTATATGTTTCTAATTAAGAACTTGGCCCCAAGGCCTAATTAAAGAGGTTTTAGCCACTAAGTGAAGAATTCATCCCTTCTTGATGAAGAGACACCACCCTAGCACCTACCAGCCAGTGTAAATAAGAGTGGGAGGTGCCTCATTAGCTCACTCGCTCAAGTCACTCATCGTGTGCACAAGTTTGAAGGAAGTTGCAGTTACCAGTTGTCAGAAGAAGGAAGAGAGAGGTGCATTGCTCAGAGTTGGATATTCTCTTGTGCTTGGTTTATTATCTTTGCATTGTATTGGCAATCGATATTAAGGAATTTTTTGTTGGGTTTTCTCCCCCGTGAGGGTTTCCCAACATAAATGTTGTATACCTTGTGATTGTGTATCTTTCAATGATCCTAATTATGTTATTATTGTCTAGTAATTTGATAAGAACTTAATATAAGATCTAAATTTAACACAGTCCTTTATAGTGCACCTTGAGAACAAGAAATACCTCAAGAAAATCCCTTAGACTTCTCTTGCACAACAAAAAGACACCCCAACACCTTTAGCACACCTCAGATCACTTCTACGCACCTAATAATTGATATCTTACTTGGTTTCTTTACAAATGAAAAAATATATCATGTATTTATAGTAATTGTTTCCCCACTTTCAAGGATGACATGTAAAGACTAGTTGAGCCAACCTAAATTTTCTGGTTGGGTTGTCACACGAAAAAAATCATATCTCCTCATTACTAGGGAGTTAGAGATAATTTAATATACCATTGGAAAGGTCTTAGAATAATATTTCCAAAAATATAACATGTGATCCCATTTGATATAGGTATGTAGGGTAAAAATGCCTTCAAATATAGGGTATCCAAACTTATAAAAAATAATACTTTCAATAATCTCCATCTTGCAATCTTTATCTTGGACATCTTGAGGCTTGTAATATTTATCTTGGAAGTATTATAGGCTCCCCTTGTCTTTGAAATCAATGAAAACAATATGATTGAAAGAGACTACTCTAATGATATCTTGTCATGCATTGGCTAGCATGAACACTCCTCAAACTCTCAAGAGTGAGATTGAACATATGGTTCCATAAATGCACAAAAGAGTGAGATTAAGTGTATGGTTCAAGAAATGTTATAGGTTGGAATCATTCAACCTATCCATAGTTCTTTCTCTTCAATGATAGTGATGGTTTACAAAAAGGAAGTTTCATGGTGTATGTGTCCAGATTATAGAGAGCTCAAAAAAATGACCATTAAAGATAAGTTCATATTCTAGTCATTGATGAATTATTAAATGAATTGCAAGGAGAAATTTTCTTTACCAAGTTGGATATTCATTATATATATCATCAAATCATAATGAGGCAATAAGTCATCCCCAAAATATCCTTTAGAACACATGAAGATCATTATGGGTTTTTGGTGATGCCATTTGGCCTCACTATTGTACCTTCCACATTTCAATGTGATTGATGAACTTTTTTTTCAAACCCTTCTTCAAAAGGTTTGTGTTAGTATTTTTGGATGATATAATAATCTATAGAAAATCTTTGGAAGAGCATGTACAGCATTTTGAGATGGCCTTAAAAGTATTGGAGGAGAAAAAATTGTATGCAAATCCTTCCAAGTGTTCCTTTGGGTTTCATGAATTGGAATATTTGGGTCATATTGTATATCGTGAAAGTGTCAAAGTGGACCTAAAACAATTAAGGCTATCATGGAATGACTAATTCCTAAAATATTAAAGAACCTTAGAGAATTCTTAGTATTGATGGGATATTACCTCAATTTTGTCAAGAATTATGGTCAAATAGGGACACCTCTAACAATGTTATTAAAAAAGGAGGCATTTTATTGGACTCAAGAAGCAACCAAATATTTTGAAAAACTTGAGGCTATGTGTACAACTCCAGTCGTGGCCACGCCTGACTTCAAAAAAACCTTTATTATGGTGTGAGATTCTTAAGGGCATGGCATTGGTGTAGTTTTGATGCAAGAAGGAAGTCCCCTTACCTTTGGAAGCCACCAACTTAATGGAAAGAACTTACACACCCAATTATGAAAAGGAAATGTTGGCCACTGTGATATTCCAGATATAAAAAGTATGTAGAACATAAATAAATAGCTAGAAATGGCAGATGAACAACAAGATAACCAGAAAAACACCACAATAATACCAAAATGATACCAGAATAACACCAGAAAGAGAACTTTGATTAATGAGAGAAATGGTCACTTGCCTCTTCGAGGGGGAAACCTCCAGTAGAGAAGAGCTCTATTACAATAATATCCAAGACAAAAATTCTCATACCCTTGACTCCTATTTATACTAAATATGTCTATCAAAAGAACCATCTAGAGGAAGATCCTTCTAGAAGTGGAAGCTTCTATTAGGTATTCTTACATTAGACTTATTCTTCCTTATTGTTAGACATTATTAATATTGACCTTTATTACATGGAAATATATTATTTTACCTACATGAGGGGTTAGGTCCCTAACATGCCCTCCCCCTTAAAAACAACCTAGTCCTCAAGGCTTGAGATGGGGAAATTGTTGTAGAATGGTAGTTGGTTCTCAAGTGGCATCGGCTGGAGTTGTATAATTCCACTGGACTAACACTTCCTTGATGGTTCCCTGACACAGACGATGCTCATGCTGGTCCAAAACTGCTTGTGGCTGTAGCCAAATGGAGCCTTCTACGTCCAACTTGGGAAGGGTGGTTTGGGTTTGGCACTTAGTTCTAATCACCTTCTTTAAGTAGGAAACATGAAAAATAGGATGGAGCTTAGAATGAATTGGCAAAGATAACTGATAGGCCACATGTCCCACATGCTTGAGAACCATATAAGGACCATAAATTTTGGGCGCCAGTTTCTGACAATGGTCAGCCTTGAAGGAATTTCGCTTGTAAGGTTGCAGTTGAAGAAACACTTGATCCCCTTCTAAAAATTCACATTCAAAGTGGCCTTGATCTTATTGTTGCTTCATTTGATTCTGGGCCACAACCAAATTCTCTTTGAGGGTACGGAGAATAGCTTCTCGAACTTTAAGCATTTGGTCAACCTCCTAGACCTTTGAGACACCTAGAAAATATGAGAGAACTGAAGGTGGATTTTTTCCATATATTGCTTCAAAAGGAGTCATGTGGGTAGTTGTATGGTACGAAGTGTTGTACCACCATTCAACTAGTGGTAACCATTGAGCCCACTGATATTGCATTTTTGATGCAAAACAACTCAAATATGTTTCCAAACATTTATTGACAACTTCATTTTGGCCATCAGTTTGAGGATGATAAGCTATGTTGAGATGCAATTGGGTGCCTTGTAGCTTGAACATTTCTTGCCAAAAATTGTTGGTTAAAGTTGGGTCATGATTAGAAACAATAGAATGCGACATGCCATGAAGATTAAAGACTTGATCCATGAAAAGTTGAGCCACAGTGGATGTTGTAAATGGGTGTTGAAGAGAACAAAAATGAGAATACTTAGAAAGATGATCAACTACCACCATAATGACTAATTATATGCCCGATTTAGGTAAGCCTACAATAAAATCCATAGAGATTTCTCGCCAAATAGCAGGTGGAATCGGAAGTGGTTGCAGTGTGCCTGGAGATTTGATTGTTTCACCCTTGTTGCATTGACACACATCACATTCAACCACAAATTATGAACATCATGTTTCATACCATCCCAGAAAAAAAGAAGGTTTGACCCTGTCATGGGTTTTGGTAAACCCAAAGTGCCCAGCTGTGGTTGTAGCATGAAGCTCAGAAAGTACCGTGGATTTAATTTTTGAATGTTTACTTAAATAAAAATGGCCTTTGTATCGAAGCTCCTCATTCAGAAAAGAGTACCCTGGGGAAACTGGAGAATTAAACTGCAATTGTTGTATCAGATGTGAACTTTTGGGATCGTGTAGCCATTCTTAGCGAACAGCTTGGAGCTAATCTGGTACAATGAAGGAGAGAGAAAAAAGGGACCCTTCATCTTCATATTTTTGGGAAAGTGCATCATCAACCACATTGTCTTTTCCTTTCTTGTAAATGATCTCATAATCATATCCAAAGATCTTAGTCACCCATTTTTGTTTCTTGGGGGAGGAAAGGTGTTATTCCAAAAAATACTTAAGGCTTTGATGATCTATCTTAATTTGGAAGTGTTTCCCCAATAGATAAGGGCGCCAAAGATCCATGACATGCAGAATAGCCAACATTTCCTTTTCATAGATTGATTTGCCCAAATTTATCTCGGACAATTGTTTGTTGGTAAAGGCCAAAGGTCGACCCTCTTGCATAAGGACAACACAAATTCCTTTCCCGGAAGCATCACATTCCAGGACAAAGGTCTTTGTGAAATTAGGAAGGGCCAGGATTGGAGTGGTCCACATGGCCATATGCAAGGTTTGAAAATCCTGAGCAGCTGTTGGAGTCCAAGTGAAAGAATTATTTTTAAGGAGTGCAGTGAGAGGTGTCTGATCCGGCCCCAAAATGAATCTCCTCAACGATACCTTTCCAACGAGCTATCACACGCCTAAAACGGAGATCGTATGCAAAAGTTACGACCCCGGGAAGTTGATG
>SNQJ01S0136257.1:8221-25474 GCA_010110895.2 Picea sitchensis
ACCATGCCCTTGGTACCTGCTTAAGGCCATACAGTGTTTTTCTCAATTTGCACACATGTGATTCTTTCCTGTGAATCACAAATCCCTCTGGATGTTCTATATATACCTCTTTGTCAACTTAACCAATGAGGAATGTTGTTTTAACATCCATCTGGTGAAGTTTCCAACCCAGAACTGAAGCGAGGGATATGATGGTCCTAATGGAAGTGTACCTTGCAACAGGTGCAAATGTTTCATCATAGTCAATGCCTTCCTTTTGAGAAAAACCACGAGCCACAAATCTCGCTTTGTATTTCTCAATACTTCCATCAGTTGCATGCTTGATCTTGAACAACCATTTGGAGGTGACCATTGATTTTCCTTCTGGCCTAGGAACCACTTCCCACACATCATTCTTCATGATAGATTGATATTCTTCCATCATGGCATCTTTCCATACTTGTTGTTGAGCAGCATCCTCAAATGTGGTGGGTTCTTCATTACTAATCTGAGACATTTGTGTCACATAGCCTGCAAACCTTTGAGGTCTTTTACTTTCCCTGAATGTACCTGATGGAGCACCATGTGATTTTGCTTCCTACATAATCTCTCTACNAGCATCCTCAAATGTGGTGGGTTCTTCATTACTAATCTGAGACATTTGTGTCACATAGCCTGCAAACCTTTGAGGTCTTTTACTTTCCCTGAATGTACCTGATGGAGCACCATGTGATTTTGCTTCCTACATAATCTCTCTACACCAAGCAGGTTTCCTCTTAGACTGAGGCACATCCAAAGGTCTCTCTACATGTTCTATAGGTTCCACAAGATCGTCCAGATCTAGTGGCTTATCTAACTCCTCCCTCTACATATCTGAACTGGATGACTCTGAAACTTGTATCTGAGAAGCTTCAGTCTCCTCCATCTCTGTATCAAGTTGCAATTCTTTGGAACGTTTAAAAGCAGCTTCTTCATGGAATGTGACATCCTTGCTTACCTCAATATGTCTTTCACCAGGTACATAGATCTTGTAGGCCTTGGATGTTTCATTGTACCCCACAAAGATTTATTTCTTACCTGATGGTTCCATTTTGGTTCTCTTATCTTTTGGCACATGAATGTAGACAAGACACCCAAAGATCCTTAAGTGCCCCACATCTGGTTTCTCACCTGTAAATGCTTCCTCTGGAGTCCCATTTCCCAGAATAGCATGAGGGTTTCTATTATGGATGTAAATAGCAGTACTTGCAGCTTCTGGCGAGAGAGAAGTAGGAAGATCCTGATCACACATCGTTGCTTTAGTTGCCTCACAAATAGTTCTATTCTTTCTCTCAGCTACCCTATTCTGATGGGGGTTATATGGAACTGTAAGTTGTCTCTTGATTCCTGCTTCCTTGCAGAAGTCTTCAAATTTGTGAGACTCATACTCACCACCATTGTTTGATCTCAGGATTCTAATGTGTTTTCCAGTTTGATTTTCAATTAAAGCCTTGAACTCATAAAAAAATTTAAAAGTTTCATTCTTTGTTTTCATGAAGTATATCCATGACTTCCTAGAGAAGTCATCTATAAAAATCACATAATACACATGCCCATTTAATGAAGGTGTGGACATAGGCCCACATACATATGAATGAATCAATTCTAAGATCACTTTTGCCCTTTTATTGTTGACTGGAAAAGACTTCTTTATGTTTTTGCCAAGCACGCAACCTTTACAAATACTATTATGATTAAACTGAAAATTAGGCATACCACTCACCATCTTCTAAAGTATGGAAAGCGCTTTGAAGTGAAGATGCCCAAACCTCCTATGCCATAGTTCGCAAGAATTGACAGTGCTATGAACTAGTGCCTGAATGTGCCTTGGGACTTTGTAAAGTCCTCCTTCTTTGATTCCAATAACAATGGTTGAACTGAGCTCTGTATCCTTGGGCCATAAAAGAGACTTCTTCTCCATGAAGATCATCATGTGACCTTTATCCTCCAGAATCCCAACTGAGATAAGATTCTTCGTCAATCCTGGAACATATAAGATATCTTCAATATGCAACATAAATCCATAATCTAGCTGAAATGATGTTGAGACAGTTCCTTTGATTGCATAGCTCACATCATATCCCAGCTCAACTTGAGAAGAGAACTTTACATTCTTAAAGTTAGAGAGATTATCTGTGTTCCCTGTCATTTGCCTGGAGGCACCACTGTCCACTAACCAAGATTTTGCACTATCTGTCATAGTGCCTGTGAGAGTTGAAACAAGGTAATATTCTTTTCTTGTTTCCTGATCACTAAAAACCTCTCTAGGCTTCCTCCTGTAAGTTCTTTCCTCTTCAACAACAGCAGCAGCATGAAACTTACCCTTATGTCCTTTTCTCGATTTGGGACAGTTCCTGGCAAAGTGACCTTTCTTCTGATAGTTAAAGCATCTCACCCTTGAAATTTCAAACTCCTTACCTTTGTAACCACCACTGTCTTTCTCCTTTTGAATAAAGAATTTCTTTTGAGAAGGGAATCTTTTCCCTTTCTTTGTTCTGGTTGTCAATGCAATATTGTCTTCTTTTGAGGAGTCGGTTCTACATTGAATCCTACCTTCTTCCCGAAGGCAATCATGCCATAGCCTTTCAAAGTTAGGTTGAGTCTCTTGCATTTACCCCGGACAAGAAGACCTCCCAAGCGGGTGGGAGACCATCAACAACAATTTGCACCAAGTCATCATCATCAACTAGTACACCAATCACTAGTAATTGATCCCTGATCTGTGAGATCTTGGTGAAGAAGGATGCTACTGTATCATCCTTCTCCATACTAAGAGTTCGCAACCTGTTCTTGAGAACCCTCTTCTGACTGGGTGCCTTCTTCTCATACAAGTTTGTTAGAGTGTCAAAGCACTCCTTCGCAGTCTTTAAAGGAGCTATTACAGGAATAATATTGTCCTTCACTGAATCAAAAATGATTCATTTTTCCTTTGCCTGATTCATCTTAAAGTTTGCCCTTCCTGCATTTGAATTAGGTTCCTCTACTTCACTCGTTATGAAATTATCCAAATCATCCTCTTAAAAAATATTTAAAACCCTTTTCTTCCAAATATTGAAGTTGGAAGCTCCTTCAAGCCTGTCTTCATCCTTCACTGAGATCAATGTCATCTCTGATGTAAATTTTCAACAAATATGCACTGTGCTCTTTAAATAATCCTCTCCAAGAACCCTGTGTGAGCTCAAGCTTGCTGCAAAACTGAGTGACTACACGCCCATGGCTCTGATACTATGTTGAAATTTAAATATAGTTCAGATTTGTAATATTTCTTAAAATACTTCTTGCTGATTTATAATTTATTCACACTGAATATGCAGAGATACATGAACAGAAATAGAATAGAAGCATGCACGATAACACAAAAATTTTACCCTGGAAAAACTATCTCAAGCTTGAGGGAAAAAACCAACAAATGACCTTTCTTATTAGCAAATGAATGAGCTAGGAGTAGATACAAATTTACCAGAGCCACATAGGCTTACAACCATGAGAGTTTGTTGTCCAGATCTAGCTTTAAAGCTAGCTCAAATTTTGGTAGGAGTTCACAGCCCGAAACCTGAAAACAAATTGTCCTTGCTGCAAAGATCCCACTAGCAGCAAAGCTTCCTTCTTCGTTGTGTCTTCAATGAGTATTCAATATCACTTTGTCAAGCGCTGAGGAGTCTTATTAATAGTAATTATTTCTCCATAACTCGCTATGGAACTCGTCTTCATCACTTGACTTAACTAAGATAACTCGTCTTAGTAACTCAACTTACCAACTCTACTTTACATGCAGACTTGACAACTCGTCTTTGTAACTTAACTTACCAACTTGACTTTACATGCAGACTTGACAACTCGTCTTTTTAACTTAACTTACCAACTTGACTTTACATGCAGACTTGACAACTCGTCTTTGTAACTTAACTTACCAACTCGACTTTACATGCAGGCTTTGTTAACTCAACTTACCAACTCAACTTTACATGCAGACCACTTGACAACCCAACTTTGCTTTGCATCTGAGTTTGCATGACTCGACTTTGACAACTCGAACTTGACAACTCGTCTTTGCATGACTCGACTTTTGCAACTTGACTTGCAACTCATCTTTACAACTCGACTTTTCTACAGGCTCAGCGCTTCTTCTTTCTTCCAACAATCACAAGTCTTTCATGGCAGCCATGGTCTCACATGCCATCATACTAGCTCATCACATATACATCATTTGCATCTCACGTATAAAAAAGATCATTTGTCTCAGGATGTGACCATCTGGTTCTCCACTCATGGTCAATTGCTTGGCCTAGGAGAACCTCACACACCACTTTTGCCTACACAAGGAAATACCTCGACACATGAGGTCACTCAGTCTTGTCACAAATAAGATTGATCACCAATATACCCTTGTCTTGGCTTTTGCTTATACAAAGCTCACAAGCCTTTTTCCCTTGTCTCAAATAAGGCTCTTCTCCAAGTCTCAAGTCAACCTACACAAGGCAGTCTTGGAAAATGACTCACTCTGCTGCAAACTTTAACGGGGAGGGTTGTTGTTGGAAGTAGAAGCGAAGGGAAGCGGAACATATAGGTCGTCCACCTCTTTAAGCAAGTTGGTGAAGGATGAGCGAAGCTCGGTGAGCTAAGCTTGATTAGCGGTATGTACTGCTTTGTCGACGTCATATTGTCTTTGTAGGGTGTTACGGTCCTGCATTGTTGTTTGATATTGCTCGTGTGTTTGGTAGTGCATTGCAATCTCTACTTGGTGTTGTAGCTGCAATTGGGCATGGGCTTGCGCAAGTTGTTCGTTGCGCTATCTTATCTCAGAGAGCAAAGTGGCGATATGCTCGTGCAGCAGAGGGGTAGGAAGAGGTCCCAAGGGAATCCCACCATGCTGCACATCGAGGGTAAGTAATGACAAAGGGTCCGCGCGAAGAATAGGAGCAGGAAGACTAGTAGTAGAGTTGGAAGGCAGTGGGCACTAGGTATTGACTAGACTTTGCGCCACATCGCCTAACTGGCGCCCAAGATGGTCGACGTTGTATAGCACTTCGAAATGGAGTTGTTGTTGTAGCAACAGTTGGCGGCGCAATGCGTCTATGAGGGTGGCTAATTCTGGCATCAGTCAAGTAATGACAGTTGGAAGGGCGAACGGAGGAGTTGGTTCTCTGTCGCTTGGTGCCCGGTGGTGTTGGTTGAAGCCAAGGCTCAAAGGAGGGATCCCAACCCCTTTTGCTTAGTGTTTGTTGGTGAGTATCCCTGTTGGGTGAGGGAATATTTTGAGACGAATGTCGTCCTGCGTCGGCTTTTCTGCGCTCTTGGTTGCGTTTCTTCCGCATCTCAAGGGTCGAGTTCTCTTCGACTAAGAGCAGTTGAAGATGGGCAAGCCATTCAATCACTCCTTGTTGAATGTCCTCCTCATCAATACAAAAAGGAAGAAGCGCCATAGAAACGCCCTGGTCATCACAAGGATAAATACATATGTTATGTAAGGTGCATTCAAACAGGAGGTAACCCTCATACCTGTCGATAAGGTTGTGCGATATACATTCCTGAGTTGTAATAGTCTGCATGAGTTGGTGATACCAGTCGTCAAATAGCTCGTTGATAGATTTTTGGATACGAGGGTCTTTGCTTTAATGTAGTCGCAAGAAGCGACAACCTTCAAATATTTGTTGGCTATCAGAAGGTTGTTCAAACCCGTGATGGGGTCTCCAGAGTAACATTGCTAATAATAAGAGGATCCAATTGTAATGAAATTGTTTTCCTGCATTCTGGGCGTCCAAACAATCATCTATAAATTTGTTCATTACATATCGGGCCCAAGCCAATCTGGGCGCCGACAACGCACCACTCGGCTGTTATGACAACCCTGTATGGGCATTTGTCCGGTACAATTGCATAAAATTTTGCATGCTAACAGTTGGGTAGCAAAAAAGTGGTCTGTTGCTGACTTCTAAGATCAAAATTCCTTGTCTCCCTCGGCGGGTAGAATAGTTACCATAGATTTCTTGGAGAGCAGCATCCTTGGCAGACAGAGCCTTTTCAGGCTCTTCGCCCTAAATAGGTAGGTCGGTCACGTGTCGAATGGCTACTTCATCAATGGGGTACTTCCCTCCCAGCCAGAGGTAGCCGCCATGCATTCGGGCAAGTAACAGGGGGGTGCATAAGGTGACCGAACTGTTGTGCCCAAAGTGAGGGCAGTCCAACAGGGAGAGGACGTCTGCCTGGTGAAGAGGTTGGGCCCATTCCTTGATGAGTGTGAGAGACCTTCCTTCTATACCACGAACATTGTGAGCATAGTGAGCAAATGCTAGAGGGGGGAACTGCTCAGAGTTGCGGATATCATAATCGACGAACTAGACCTCTTGTATTCGTCCGGTTTGGGATCCTAAGAAAGTGACATGCGAAGGTAATGCCTAGTCCTCTGGTTGGCGGTCGTCGGCACTTCGAGGTCTGCTTCGACCCTGAGGTATGCTGGAGGAAGCCATGGAAAGCCTAAGTTGGGCAGGGAAAGGAGGTTTTGCTAACGAGCGAGGCGACCTACTCTGAATTGCAGTTTGGAAAACGGGGTAGATGAAAGGGAATTTAGGGTATGTTTGATACTGGGAAGAAGGTGGAAACGGATGAAGGCAACAGTAATGAAAAAGGCAGCAAGTTTCCCATGGGATACTGCAAGCCAGCCGGAGGTTATTTGGGCTCTGAACGTGAGGGAATTTTGGCATGTGTGAGTGTACCGTATTGCGGTATTGCGAGTGGCAGCATGGCCAGTTGGAGGTCTTGTGAGCTGTCATGCCGTCAATTGCGAGGCTGTCCGACAGAGAAGTAGTGAGGGAGTAATTGCTCTTAAATAGTTCGTTAACCGCCAATGGATTTCATGTATGGGGAAGGTCATCGTATTTATGGCTGGGATTATCCATGGGAACGTCACCATCATGAGATCTGAAGGGCCCGGGGTGATGGGACCCAGTACAGGATTAGAACTTACCGTACTAATGCGTAGGGACTGCAGCAAGAGGCGTCGTGCAAGTTTCTTACGCCTCTCCGTGCGGTTGTTTTGATTTGATTGAGTGGTCGCAATCCTCCCCCATTGGTGCTCTCCTGTGCAAGGCATGAGGGGGAGTCAGGATGTCGAGGAGACAGGTGTCCTTCGATGCTTTTTAGGAGACTATGGGAGGTAGCGAGGACACGGGGGCTAGGGTTTTGTAGAGCTCCACCGTTCTTCGAAAGTACACTTATATAGTTAGGTCCATGCCAGTGAAGTACACCCGTAGTACCCATAGAAGCTACGATCTTGCACGTGCTTCTTCGCAGAGATGTGTGTGCACCTCCTGGTCGACACCTCATAAAGCTTATTCTGCCATCTATCTGAGGCATCTTCAGAATCTGTCATATGACTTGACACTCCAACTTAACTCTTCATCTGCGGTGGGGCTAATGTAGTCCTCCCCATGCCCCGTGACCTTGTAAATTTTCTCAACTTCCAAGCTCTGGGCATCTTCGTCAACAAGCTCATTGTAGCGGTCACCTTCATATGGATCCAGTGGTGCTACCACGCGCAGGGTGTCGGTCTCAAATGACATTTGGCGTTTCTTCAAGTTCAACATCGCATTGTTATTAAAATCCCAGTCGATCCCTAGCAATGCAGGGTAGGGATCTGACACATCCATGATTTCAATGACTTTGAAGTCATCCTTCGTTTTTACTCCTAGATTCACCTCAACCTGCTCCAGCCGGCTGATGGGGTAGATCTTATATTGGTTGGCTAATCGAAGTTGAATGGGTGACCCAACCAAGTTTGGTTTCCCCATCACATCCGAGTACTTCTTGGATAAAATGTTCACATCGCATCCTAGATCCAACATGACTCCATCCATATCATACCCACCAAGCTCAATTGTCATCCTGACTCCTGGCCAGTCCGCTTTTGCTTGTTGACCCGGCAGACATCCCTTTTTGACAACGGAGTTGCAATGGTGGTCTCCTCTCCTTGTTCTTTCATGCAAGCAGTTAACATCTAAGTCAACTTGCTCGCAGCTTTTGGATCTCTTAGCAACCGCAGACAATAGTGCAAGAAGGTATTGACTTGATCTTCTGCCTCTACCATGCGATCGAGGTTGCGCAAGGCTTTTGCGCACTATGCGCATTGCAACTCTTCTCGGCGTTGTTTATATGTTTCTTGCTCAACGCGTCGCAACAGTTTGTATGTGTGCTTCTTCTATTAATCTTTGGGTGGCGCATTGGATTTCTTCGTGCATGCCAGCTTCCTCCAAAGATCTATGCGTTGCAGACTATAGCTCTTCGCGCGCACGCACTTCCTCCAGCAACCTTTGTGTCGCTCGTTGTACTTCTTTGCAGATCCGACCTTCTTCTAACGACCTCTGTGTCGCACTTTGAACTTTCCCCCGAACTTGTTCCTCTTCAAAGGACCTCTGAGTCGCGCGTTTCAACTCCTCGCGCGCTCGTTCTTCCTCCAAGGCTCGTTGTGCATCACGCAAAAACTGCTTCTATTGAACCGCTTCAGACTTAGGAGGGGGCTGGGGGGCCTTCTTGATCTTGCCTTCTGCTTGTTGACCCAAACTTTCTCCGGGTTCGAAATCTGTCCCTCTCTTCGCCCCTACATGGGTTACTACCCAGACATTTCCTTCTCCCTTCTTCTGGTTTTTGTGCGGCTCGGCATGTATCATGTTACAATTACCCTTCTTGTCCTCCCACTTTTTCAACAAATCTGGACAATCCTCAGTTACATGTTCGGGACAATAACAGTATGCGCAAAGCACACGCGGCTTAGTGCAAAATCGTGAGACGTGACCAATCTCACCGCAATTGAAGCATGTGGGGGGTCTACCACCTCCTCCACCATATCCTCATCCTCGATCGCATCCATACCCGCCTCGAGTTCCTCCTTGATATCCGCCTTTGTCGTCAACCCTGCACTCACCACCCTTTTGTTCCTCTTGCACTCGAAATGCATCTCGGGTGTTATCTTGCATCATTTGGAGGGAGTGGCAACTGCTGATGTCGTGGCCAACGGACTTACAGAATTCACAGAAGGGGGTGTGATTTGTTGTTTGATATTTTTGTAAGGTGGGGCAAAGGGGTGGCACATGGCCCCACTGTCGCCATATTTCACACCATTTCGACTATCCAGATGAAAATGGACTCGACGCGCCAATTGCCACATAATTTGGAAGAACCGGGCACTCGTCTCGTCGATGCCCTTTTGAGCGGCATGTCATGCAACACACATGTTCATGCGCGACTTTAACCTTGGCCATATCTTGCAATTGTATTGTTAGGTTGGCCAGTTGTGACTGAACCTGCGCCAACCCAATCGATGTTGTTGTGCCTTTAAGTGTGGCTTCCAAGCACATCGTGATTTCGACTGCCTCAGCCTAAGTCGTCACCTTTTGTTGGGTGAGCGGGACTCGGATATGGGGTAGCAACCCCACAATGAACCATTCTCTGTGTTGCACGTCCTGGATCTGGAACGTCAGCCTATCCAACAAGATTTTGAACCGTTGGTCGTAGTCCTAGGTGGTCTCTTCTTCCTTCTGCTTGATTTCCTCGATTTTTGTAATGCATTAGGACTCTGACTTCGGCTTCTAAATTCCCGAAGCAAATCCTGTTTGATCTAGGCCAAGGACATCGCCTATCCTGCTGCCTGCTGGCGCAGTAGACTTATATTTCATGTACCACGTCAGGGCCCAATCCCTGAACATAGTCTCCAATTGTGCGATCTTAGTCGCCTCATCTGTAGCTCTCTTTATAGACCATATTGCTTCACAGGTGAACCAATGTTGCTCAACATCATCCTTACCCATCCCATGGAATACGGGCAATCTCAGCATACTATCTTGATTGGCCATCTTGTGACCAGGGTTAGTTCCACTCTTTGGAGTGATGTTGTCTAGATCCTTCCACACCACTATCGCATGGGGTATTCCACACCACTATCGCATGGGGTAAAGTATTGTTGACTTCACCTTCTCCTTTACTCGTGTCATCACTTCTTTCCTCTTCTTCTCTCTTCAACTTCAAACTCTTCACTATCTGTTGTGTATTCTTCTTGATTAAAAATGTGCAAGGGGGGTGGAACTAAGGGGGGGTAAGACCATCTTCTCCTGAAATTTCTTGTGAGGGGACCCAAAGAGCCATCTAGCTGCAACCGCGCAAGACCATCCAACATGATCAGTTCGTCTCCCCCACCACTAGGGTAGCCTCCATCTTCCTTCCCATTTGGCGCATCCACATTTTGTGCCTTCTCCTCCTGATCTGATTGTGCACCACCATTGTACGCTCCTGCCTCCGAGTTGATCCACGCACTTCCACCACGCGAATCATCTCCCGGCTCGATCTGTACACTGCCATCTTGCGCAGAGTCGGTTTCTCCGCTCAGCACACAACTTCTCTGCGCACCGCTCACTAGGCTGCTCAACGTACCGCCACTACACCGAGAGCCAAAATCTCTTCGGATTGGCGCCCCATCATACTGCGTGACAACTTCTCTTCTTGCCAGCGCGTGACTGTGTAACACTTCCTCTTCCAAGTCCACCAGCGCACCACAAATTTGCGCTCATGCACCACACATGTGTGCTCTTCCTCTTCTTAAGGTTGCAGCATACTGCAACATCCAAAGGGTATGGGCTTCGTCACCTAGGCCCTCACTACCACTACTGTCACTACTGGTATCTTCGATTCCAAGCCTCTTCGCAGGTCGGGTCTTGCCTGTGCTCCACTCTAGCACAACATCCTCTCCCACACCATTGTCTGGCATGAGCTTCCTCTTCATTCTGGGCCCGACACCTCGTTGCGCACCCTTGGCTAACTCTTCTTTATCCTTCCACTCAGCTCTCTCTCTGAGCTCGGCTCTTCTTACGTATCTTTTGGCTCTTTTTCTCCTCTGCTCTTCTAGGTCCATTCCAATCCTCACCTCATCTCAACAACTTCTTGGATCCTCCTCATTAGATCCATACTTTGGCTCTTTTTTTCCCCCACCTTTGCCAAAAACGCCCCCAAGCGCTAAGGGGTTTACTCAAACATCCTATTAGGCTCCAAGCACATCATTTTTTTTTCTACAAATAGCATCTTGATCCAAAGGGGGATCTCTTCCAACGTCCGCTTTCTAGGACCTTCTTCAAACTTTCTTTCAACCTCGCTGAAAGAATCACTATATTCTATAGAAAATTCAACAATATAGCCTTCTTTTACCAGGGAAAACCAGAAGTCAATGGCCCGAGTCCACTTGTTATCCAATGCCTTCAAGCTATCAAGCTTGACTTGATCCCATACTAACAACTCTGATGGTAACAAAGTCAAGTTAACTTATGCTTGTCTTTTTAACCATTCATGCAATAAACATGCAAATTCTGCGAAAAAGAGTTCATGTAGATCAGAGTAAAAATATCTACCTTTCCATTCTTTCGCGTCCACCCGCAATCCTTTCGTCTCTCACAGGACAAACTCGTCCTCCATCGCTTCTATCCAATCTTGAATCTCCTCCTTAGACGGACGCCACCACATTTATCTCTTCCTCCATCAATCTCAACAAGCCTTCAGGTCCCGACAACGGAACCATTTGTTGGCACTAAGTTATGCAGCGTTGTTGCTTCAGTACACGCATGCGCGCACACTTACCTTTGCAACATTGGGGGTTTAAGACCCAGGGTTCATCCAAAGCGTGTCCAACAAAAACCCCTAAGCACCGACATATCAATCCTCAGTCGAGCCTGAGGAAGGTCTCACCCAAGATGCAGAGAAAATCACAAAGCCCATAAGGTCTTGTGTCGGGGATGGAGGATCAAACATAATTAACAAAACTACAAATGGCATCCATGTAACTCATATTTGACAATCTCACATGGACTAAGAATTAACACAAAACGTGCACAGGTGTTACTCATTCATGACAAACACAGAATATAACAGAACTGCCATAGCTTTATTACTGAACATATTCCATCATCTTAGAGACATACAATGTGTTGAATAACTGAGTTGCACAGCATAATACTTCATCTCATTACTATAAAAATAGTGGGAATACAACAGTATGCGCCTTGCGCTAAACTGTAAGACTCAGAGAGATACAAGACACAAGAGACTTCTCCATACAACACGGGACTGCAATAGGCTAACTCGGAGCTCTGGTACTGATGCCTTCCCCAATTCACTAGCCTTTTTTCCAAGCTGAGAGCTCTCTTTATATCTCTTTTTGCTGGGAAGCATTGTCCTTTATTGTTCTACTCCACTCGCTTGTCTGATCTAACGGCCTCACACGCTTCTAGTACCTGTCAGAGCTCTACATAGGTTTTCTGCATCAGGGGCAATCTTAACTACCCTGGCCATCTCATCTTCTCGTCGCCCCACGTCTGCATCTACTGCTGACAGTAATCATTTCGGAAGATATCTCAGTGATTCCTTTCTTGCTTCCGACGAGCTTCTTCTTGATTTTCGGCGCAGCTGACAAAACTCGTTGCGTCTTCCTTTGGCCGATGACCTCTACCAGCTGACAGTTGGTTCTCTGTCGACACCTTTTCTGCCCTCCTCCACGCAAATCTTCTATCAACTACTCCACGAACGGCCTGTTCTACAACCCGATCTTCCAGCTGGGGCTCCTCTTGCCACACAAACCACTCACAACCTAGCCCACGCAGCTCTGTCATGAATTTTCAAGCCGTCATCTCTACGATAGGGCAGTTGTTCCTTTTACTCGAATATGTCGATGTTGAAGTCCTTCACCACTCAACAGGTCTAGCAATGCAACCAATGGCTTCCCTCTGTTGCTACAACACACAGCAACTGCTCTCACACTGTCTGCTTGATTTTTTGTTAGCTAATTCACTCAGCCCAACCTCACTTCAACCGTCACACATCCGCAAACCTCACGCCAATTTTCAGTGGTCTCTTAGCCCGATTTCTCCAACAGACGATCGTATGGTATACAGCCCGTATGGTTGTTGTACAACAGTGGTCGTACAAATCCTCGTTTTTTTTTATTATTTTTTCCCCACAGCTCCTACAAACAACAAACTTAAAAAAAACATCCTGAAGACTGCAATTCTCGTTGTTGATCTCGATCTCGTGCAAATAACCCGGCTTCCTTAGTCCAAGCTCTGATACCATGTTGATTTTCAGAGCCCAACACCCAGCTAATAATCCCAAATGAAATCACTTCAATAATTAAAAGCACAATTGAGTTTTAACTAAACAGCGAAAGCATTAACAACAGAAACCAAACACACATTGCACACAAAATTCGGGTAAAACCCTTGGAAAAACCCTTGCGAGAAAACCAGATATCTGATGATTTTATTGCTATAAAATCAAGGCTCCCGTCTTGAGATAATGGCCTTTCAGAGGATTACAATGTTGCAGTTGATAGCCTAGCCCACCTCACCGCTATCTCCCTAGTTGCTCCCTGCACCCTTTCCTTGACCCCTTCCCCGACACACTTGAGTGCTCACTCACTCTTTGTGTACCATCACTATGTCTCATCGTCTCACCTAGGCTACCTTTTATTACATTGAGTTAACCCTAAGTCCAAAACCCTCGATCTCCTCCAAAGTGATCAAAGGCTGAGATATAATCTCACCTTCAACAGATGCAGACGATGATATATTTTGATGCCAGGATGCTACCAGACGATACTAATGGTGATGATGATGCTCGTGACTTGATATGCGTGATCATGAGATACCCTGTGTGGCTATGATGATGCTACATGTAGAATGGTCTGCAAGACTATGCGAGCCTTGCCCATACCATGTAAAATAGATGGATGTGTTTGAGACCATTATAATTAATACCTCCCTAGCTAGGAGGGAGTGTTGATATTATGGTAGTTGCGGAAGGTATTAACCTCCATATGTAACCTTTGACTAGAATAGAATATTCTGGAAGAAAGAGAAACCCTAAACAGATGTGTGAGAACCCTAGAAGACTAGTCAGCTCCATAAAATAAATAATATTATAGTATTACCCTCCAGAAAGAGAAGTCAGTCTAGACAGGTGATAAGAAGGACTATAAATAAGAGGCTCTTGAGCTCATTTTGTACACACTTCACTCACTCTCTCAAAAAAGTATAGCGCATGTTTGGAGCTGCAGTTGCAAGAAAGGAAAGTGCATCTTTTGGGGTGATTCTTGGTCTCTCTCTCTAGCGCTATCTAGCCTAAGATATGCACCCTACCTTCTAGTATCTCTTGGTGGTATTCTTGGTGATATCTTGGAGTATATTGGTGGATTTCTTGAAGGTGCAAATTTGGGGAAGAAGTGCAACTGCAACTGCTGCAGTTGAGTATTGTTCTTGTTATGTGGTTGTGGAGACTCTCTCTCTTGTGCGCTGCCCTTGGAGAAGGTGGGCTCTCCTTGTCTTGTGATGTTGCTGCAGTTGGATGGTGTTTTCTGGTTCCATCTCATACTACTGCTGCAGCTAGGGTTTATCTGTTGGTTATAGTATGGCTTTCCGGAATCATTCTATCTAGCTAAGGTTAAGGTGCTCGGGGGTGGCTGCATGCCTATGGTTGGGTGACAATATTGTGATATTGTCTATGGTTAAACGAGCACATCGAATATTTTAACAAGAGATTGATAAATCAGTCCCGTGGAGATTATTTAATGGAGCATCTTAGGGCAACCCTGGGAATAGTGGTGCAGGAGGTATTCTTTTTTCCACTGCAATCATAGTATAGCCTTATTATGCGGTCTATGGCAGGGCTCCAACAACTGGGCAGAGGTAATGGCCCTCATCCTTCTGATGAAAGTAGCAAAAGAAAGATAAGTGGACAAAGTTGAAGTGTATGGAGATTCCAATCTAATAGTGGAATGGATGAAAGGAGTCTATAGGAACCAAACATTTGACTCTTACCAATGCAGTGAAGAGAGCCCATGACCTCAAAGATAGTTCCTTCAACATTTCTTTCTGTTATATTTTCAGGGAACACAATGCTACTGTAGCCTGTAGCCAACAGTTTGGCCAAGAAGGTGGTGGAATCGATATATGAACAGCTGGAGATGACAGAGACTGAAGGGGAAGAAGTTAGCAATCTTCCTCCAAAGTAGATTCTCTCTTAGAATTTTATCTCATACACCAGGTTAGGGGCTGCATGTCTCAATTCCAATGATTAATCCGTACACCACTTTTGGCTGCTCCCTAATGAGCTCTATAAGTAGTTTTCAACTGATGGGTAAATGCCCGGGTTTTCTAGGATTTTGATGGAGTTTGCTCGGCAATTCTGAGTCTGAGTCTCCTTTTGGCATATGTATGCCTACTGCTTGGATAGTTTGGAATGTATCCCTACCTATTTCTAACCATGAAATAAAAAGTGATATGACTTATTTCTTCGGGAAAAAAAAAGATTCGAAGGCAACAGTGTCTTGGATGTAGATAAATAAGATTCACTAGTTCCACGTGCTACAAATGTTATGAGTTTTCCACTGGCTTCTTAGCATTGTCTGTTACATATAGGAAATATTTAACCAAGGAAGGAAAATCCAAGCTAGCATGGGTCCTGGGAACACATTGCACAACAATCTCATAATTTTGCCAACAAATATCAGGTGCATACAAAAAACTCCTTGGATGAATAAATTAAGCATTTTACCTCTTGAAGAGACATTATGTTGTTCAGTTTATAATCTTGCCATCAACAGACATGTTTCCATGGAAATTTAAACGGCATAAGTATTACAGGCTTGAAAACATAAACTATACACTAAAAATGGAACCAAAGAAAATAGCAAATGTGAGGTACTTACAAGGTTCCATATTTGAAAAGCATTGAGCTGATCCACACAGAATTTCCCATATACCATTTGCATGATAGGATGTCACATAAACATTGTCATTCACTGTGAACATACCAAGCAGAACCAGATATGATATTTAAAGAAAGTGAGATACGATAGTTACAAGTGAAACAATTTGTTAAATTCATGAAAACCTGCCAGCACGTTTTCGTGTACTTTTATTTTCGCAATCACCCGGCTGGTGTTGGTAAGTTCAGAGTTTCGGACTTTTATAATTCTACACTGGAAATCGTATCCCCTCGAGGCTTCATAATTCTACACTGGAAATCGTATCCCCTCAAGGCTTCATGAGCAAATACAAGTATTAATCTTCAGTTCAATCCACTTTAAAGAACATGGTGCATTTTCTGTTGTCTGAATGGTTAACCAGGTACTGGAGATGAGTTGTGTTTCCATTGCCTTTATGTTTCCATTGCCTGTAGTACACCCCAGAACAGGGGTTTGCATACTTAATACAACTGTTTTCTGTTGTATGAACAAAAAATATTCAAGCACTTGCTACCACTGCTCTGTGTTTTGCGTTTAGGGATTCAACCAACCACTTTTAACTTTTTATAAAGAAGAATATTTCTCACTTTAGATGGGTAAATGTTTACAAACAGCCTATTGTAAAAATAGTAAGGACATTCCTCCAAATCGAGAAAGGATAAATGAATTATAAGTTCATTCATTACAGCCACCATGACTAAGAAATAGTCTAAACCTTGGTGTCCAAAATCACCACGATCCTAAAATAATCTGATTGCCAGCAGTGCCATACTTCATAGCATAGTAAGGCCAAGGTCAACTAAATTTGAAGGCATCAATGCCTCCAAAATGATTATCCACTCGCAGGAGTGTCATACACTGTCAAAAATTCGTGCTAACCAATTTGATCTGGTGATAAAGTTTGAAAACATGAAAATCTTTCGATATTTATGATCAACGCATCGTGGATAGTCTATAATTATATCTAATAGGTAAAATCAAAAGCCAAGCTAATTTTTTGCAATTCAATAAATGGGGTCCTGTATGCACAAAATTATTATCAATCTCGATACAAATTTCGAAGGCACACAAAGGGTAGCACTGTATTTGATAATGCCTTTTTTTTATTTTGCGCTGGCAAAGCTCAGGGTTCAAACATAACTCTTAACTATTTAAGCATCCGTGTTCTCACCATGGCTACGAAGGTTTACACTGCCACTATTGACAGTACAATACCAATTAAGCTAAAAGAAGCCCTTACAGTTGAGTTGTACACCTGCAGATCAACTTCTTTTCCGACCGGCATCGGACAGGTTGTGGCTGGGAGGTAAAGGGGCCGACATATCGTAGCATCTGACCGCAAGACGAATGCATTCCATCCAGTGAAGAATCTCAGCATTTGGATCCTTCTCAACCACTGCAGATGACACAGTAATCTGCAATTGCTTGTTGTATAAGGTAATCCGACCCTGCACTCGCACTAA
>SNQJ01S0136258.1:586-25509 GCA_010110895.2 Picea sitchensis
ATTCTGTCCAGGGTGCACTTTGATTAGTGTAGGAAGAATGGCTCAGGGTGAGGAATGGTCCATGCTCAGAAATAAAAAACAATCAGTCTTCCTTGTTTGAGAAGAATAGGGCAGATAGGCCATTGCTGATGAGGGCAGATATTCTTTCAAATCTCACAAACGTGAGTGAAATATTGGCCCAAATGATTCAATTTATTTTTAACAATATTTTCTATGCATGATGGCATCAGATTATTGTTATGGAGACTACCTATCTCCAGACAATAGAGATATACTACTGTGGTGGATATGTTCCACTATTTTGAGGCAGATATTCTTTCAGATCTCACAGATGTGAGTGAAACATTGGCCCAAACAAATCAGTTTATATCATAACATTGTTTATATGCAGGTTACTATCAGATGTTTGTTATGAAGACTGTATGACAATAGATGAGGACTATTGTGGTGGATATGTTCCACTGTTTGCAACCATACGTTGTTGCTCATGTACTTGTGTGTTACTTGGTGTGGTAGTGTACCACTGGATTGTAGTTATGTACTACTATGGATAGACACAATTGTGTTCTATTTTTGTTCTAACTGCCTTGGAGACTATCAGCAGTTTATTGGAAATAATCACCATCCAAACAAATGATGAAGATTTTCCAGATGGAAATTGGTTCAGAGCATTTACTCCTCTAGATTATAAGAGTGGCTCTTGAATCACTCTATGGTGTGAGTGAATTATCTAGCATCATGTCTAATTACTCACATGAAGTATGGTTTCGAGAGATGATGCAACTGATGGTGATGGTGATGCTCATGATCTATTCATGAGATAGTCTAGACGATTATATTGATGATACTGAGTAAATGGTATGCTTTTTTTCTCAAGACCATTACCTATAATACCTCCCTAGCTACGAGGGAGTGTTAATATTATGGTATCTACGGGAGGTATTTACCTCCACGTGTGAACCTGACGAGAATAGAAGACTACGGAAAGCAAGAGAAAAACATAATGAGTTGGCTAATAACCCTAGAAGTCTTGTCGGCTCAAGAAGATAATTTATATTAGGTTATTAGCCTCCAAGAGAAGAAGTCAGCCAGAAATAATAATAATATATTGAACAGACACATATCCAGAAGGAGAAGTCGGCCCCAACAAATCTGGCAGAACTAGTATAAATACAGGGCGCTAGTTCTCATTTTGACACATCTCAGAATTGCAGTTCCCAGTTTGGTGCGCACTGCAGTTCCCATCTTGGTGCGCACGTGTGGAGGAGAGTTGTAGGTGCAGCTGTTGCAGCTAGCAGTTTCAGTGTTGGCTTGGACTATCTCTTGGCTAGGGTTTGGACTATCTGATCAGCTATTGTTGGTGTGTTATCCTTGGAGGAAGATGCGCTACACCTTGTTTGGCTATCTAGCCTAGGGTTTGCTTCCGGAGTAATTCTCAGTCAAGGTTAAGGTGCTTGGAGGGTGGCTTCGACCTATGTTTGGGTGATGAGGGTATCGTCAATGGTAAAATCAGCACACCATCTTCTATATTCTAACACTTACAATCACGGTATGGTCCAAATAAGTCATGATTCACTTAGCCCCAAAATACTAGGAATCTTTAAGGAATGTTTGACCTTGTTGTCCCCCAATTACATGACACAAAATGGATTTGGGTCATTAAGGACCTGAAATTAGGCATATTAACCCAATGAGGGTAAGATAAGGGGATTGGAGCTCGAGATAAAAATAGAAAAAAACAATGGACAAGTAGCCAAAATGAGAGCTATAATGGGTCTAACAGAATCAAACTGATGATTAATGGGAAAATGCCAAGGCAGAGGTCAAGAAAGGAATCCTACCTAATCACTAGACATACACAAGAGGCCATGCATCTAAACTAAGGGAAAGTGACTCAAAGGAGAATGCTTTAGATAAAAGGATCTCTTGTAATGAAGAATGAGAGGTAATGGTTTCATCACAAAGTGATTTGTGCTTGGACATGACACAAAATTAGGCCACACTGTGACACCTCTAGTGAGTAGGCATATGTAAGTACTAAAGTGTGAAATCCATATGCTACATATTCCCCCCTTGTGAGAGATGGTATCCATGAGATGGCATAGTATCGAGGTTCAATGAGAGAGAAGAAAGAAAAAAAATAATACAATCAAAGAGAAAACAAGATTAGCAACGATGGTTGATAAATGTGCATGAGGGAATGAGCCCAGTGGCACATGTAGTGTGAGCTAATGTTCCATCATTGTAAGGGAATTATCCACTATGGAGGGTGTTGAACCTAGAGATACTGTGGATACCCGATTGTCATAATAATTGGTTCAACTAAAATCCATAAGGTTTCATCATAGGTGATATGATATCAAAAAATAAGAAGGCAAGAAGAAAATAAGAGAAAAATGAAAATAATGCATGTCAAGAAAAGAATGATAGGATGGGATACAAGAAAGTCTAACTACAATGAAAGTGGAGTAGTAGCTACCATGTAAGCAAGTTTAACTACCATGTAAGAAAAATCAAAGCTAGAATTTGGAATGAGATATAAGCAAGGCAAATCACTATGAGGATAGAATGACAATTAGACTACAAAAATAAATGTGCAAAAGAAATGGTAGGAGTAGGGTATGATATCAATACCTTCACTTCCCTAATCTCAAGGGGTGTAATGTAATATCCCATTTTTTGGTTTTCCATAGGAAAGTGTAGAGCCCACTTTATCATGCTAGTAAGATGGATGTGAGTAATGCAAAGACGGAACTATAAATTGAAATATAAGTGAAATAAAATAGAATACGAAAAGGAAAGAGAAAGAGTTAAGAACATCATACATGTACTTACATGAGGATGATGAGGTTCAATCCTAATGAAATGTGAAAAGGAACTGATCATGGTAGTCTCAATTCCAAAGTAAGTCATGTAATTGAAAAAGAGAAGTTAGCCACTTGCATCAAGTTGGGAAGGGATCGTGACACCAATTATCAAGGGAGGACATGAAGAGAGCGAAGTTGAGGACTATAAGGAGAAGGGAAAAAAATATCCCATGCTAGGGTAGAACTATAGAAGGAAAGGGATAAGAGGTGACAACTCTAGTGAATCACTATAAAAATAAATAGGTGAGAGACAACAATACAAGAGGAGGCAATGCTAGTGAAGCACTAGGAAATAAATGAGACAAGAGATACCAGTGCCAGTGAAGTGGTATCAAAGGCAATAGGTGAGAGGCTATAACACTAGTGAAGCATTGACAAAGGTAATAGACAAGAGGAAAGATATATTAGAGGAATAGTTGAGAAGGAGATCCCATAGTTGTAGTCTATAAGATGCAAAAACCAATATCGATGTCCTAGGGAGGCAAGAAGAGGCATGAAAAGAAGTCATGTGTAGGAAGAAGTCATATCGAGTTGGGATATACCTAAGACAATGACCTACAAGAAGGAAATTTCTAGCAAGATGACCAAGAGAAAAGGTTAGATAGAAAGAGAAGAGAGGGATGAAAGAGGGAGAAATGACCTATGTAAATTAGCCAAGTGAAGAAGATAAATGGGAGAAAGACAAGGAGGAGTAAGAGGAGAAGTAGGGGCACTATTGATATATCAAAGTATACTAATGGTAGAAGGCCCAAGTTAGCCCCATAAATATCTCATTATGAGATGGGGATTAATTAAACTTGCTAAACCATATTAAAATATAGAGACATTTTAATGCTAGTATCGCCTCAATCCACTAGTGAAAGGCTAGGAATAGAAGTGAATATTTCTTTAAGTGTTTATGAGAAAAGGGAAAGAGAAGGAGAAATAAAACAAAAATGTAAATAAGGGAACAAGAATCTAGGAGAGAGGAGAGGAGATACTTCCCTAAGATAGTTAGGGTAGGGGAGAGGAGGATAAAGATCAAGAGGATAAAATGAGGGCTAGACTATGATAAGAGTTTCACTTACTTAGGCATATTTTGGAAGACGACAAAGACGAGGGGGGATTCCAAGAAGCCAAGAGACTACACAAAGGAGACAAAGGAATGAGACTTGGACATAACCTAAGTATGGAGAGAGAGAAAAGTGGTATCCTTCTAAATATAATAAGTATTTATTTTATGGAAGATGTAACATACCCACTATAATCCCTAGTTTAATTAATGCTTATATAGACATAATGTGTGGTTATGTCCAAAGTGATGTAATATGCAAATTGTATTTCTATGTTTTAATAATAAAAATGTGATGCCAACTACTAAGGGGACATGGAAAAGATATGAGGGATGAATTAATCCACAAGAGAGGGGAGTGTCTAGGGTAATGGACAAGAGGGGTCCAAGGGGGAAATACCCATGTATATTAATTTAACCCATTTTCCTAAATTTGCTAATTGTATATTAACCTTCGAATTTCTGTGAGTGTTCCCAAAGCCAATTATTGAATACATGTAAGAGGGTGGGTGTGAGTGGTCACATCCCAAAGTTATTGGGCACATGGGGATTGAGTTCAATCAACTTGGGGGAGAGTGTGAGTCAAGAAAGGAAAGACAAAGAGAGGAAATTTGTATGGGTGGGAAAGAGAAGTTTTACACATTGAGTTTTTGTGCATGGGAAGCAAATAGAGAGAAAGAAATAGATCTAGGATATCGTGCAGCCATGGAGGGAAAATTTTAGAGCATGTTGGAGTGTAATTGGAGCGAATTGGAGACGGTAAGATGAAGATCCACGTTGTCAAGCCTGAAGAATGAAATCATGTGTAAATTTCACTAAAACAACAAGTGTTGTTGTTGGTTTGCTAATATTTTTTCTAGTAGCAAGTTCCCTTGAGTTCCCAGCTGAGAGATTCATGGTTACCTATGTGAGAGAGACCCTGATAAACTAATGGGACACCCGAGGGATTGATATCAGTGAAGGGATACATTCCTTGGGTCGGACAGGTCAAGAGGAAGAGAGCTAGTGGAAATCAGGATAGTTGTAGGAGAATATCAGTTGGGTTGTGAGTTTATGAACTGCGAGTGGACTGTGAGAGACCACCCTCTTTTGTGGATTGCTAGCCTCAACTCGAGGGTGACTAGCTGTTGCGATTTGGAACAGTCAGTCTATGTTTGGGTGGAACGTTCGTCCCAAGTAGTTGGTTGCACAAATGTTGTGAAAAGATAAGTGTTTCATCTTGTTGTTGTGTTAAATTATGTGTTTAATTGTTGTGCATGAACTCTGTGTATTTGGAAAGTGATTTATACCATGTTGTGTGAATGATTAAGCTCTATTTCATGTTGATTATTATCATGCAGTAGATGCTTCTATTTTATGGTTGTATATAGTAATTAAACATGTTTTAATTTGTAGCTAAAAGATACATGAAATTGGTTAATTATAATGAATTCATGTAGTTAGCAGAAATTTCATTTTTTATGAGTATTATGGACCGTAATGTCGCTCAGATGGGCTGGGGGATGTTACATTATGGTATCATATATTTTGGTTCAAAAAATGGGCTTGTATGGGCCAAGATAGCCGTGAATTCGTGAAATTCGTCGCTGCAGATTTTGTCTATGACGAGTTTGGCAGAAAACTGAGATTTTAGAGAGAAATCCCCAATTTTGTGAGTGAAATCTGGGTTTGAATGAATCCATACGGTTTAAAAAGGTTAATGGTGTAGAGAGGTGAAATTGCAAATCGAAATTCAACCTAGAATGGTCAAAATTCGAGTTTTAATGGTCGCCTAAAGAGTTACAGGGAGTTTGGAGAATGGATAGTTGAGATCGTGTTCAATCTCATGATTAACGACCGAAATTCACTATGATAAATTTAAAAATTCATAAGGATTCGGCCATATGTAAGGTTGATGTGATCAACGGCCAAGACTAAATCCTATGGGGATTGGAATGGGGACACTAAAATAGACCAAAATCCACTATTTTGGGCCACTTTTTAGGGATTTTTTAGATTTTCAGAGAACGAAAAGTGACCCTAGATCACAAAACTGGAAAATTTTATTTAGTCGAATTTTAATATACTCCTCAAGACAAACAATTTTGGTTTTGTGAAAAAAAAATTCCTGAAGTGCACAGATTGAGAGAACCATTTCTAGAAAAAAAAAATTAAGTCTGGAAAAATGAGTGAAAAAGGACAAAGTTGTAGATTCCATATTGTTGTATTTTTTTACTAGAAGATCGAATTGAAATTCCGAGAGTTGTTGTGAATTCTATGTTGTTATTTTTATCTATGTCTCATACAAAATTTTCTCCAGTTCCTGACATATTTTCTTCTGTAGTTGACAAAAGTTGGAATTTCAATAAAATTACACTAGTAGAGAAAATGCATAGAAAGTGATGGAAATGGATTTTTCAAGAAGCCATAACTTTCAGCTCGGAGATTGGATTGGGGCATGAGTACAACCATTGGAAATTTATTTCATAGAGGAATGCATCTAAGGGATCATAGTGTGAATTGTTGTAATGTGTCCTTCATAAATTGATGAGGAAATAACATGTATGCTAATTAATGAAATGTTTTATAATACACATGTTCTAACAGTAATTATTACATGCACATTTATTGTAGAATTAGTAGTACATAAAGAAAATTTAGTTCTTATATGAGGACTCGAGTTATGGATGATGCTCAAGGATTTTACAACCATGAAGAATAAATTGGAGGTCTGCCTACCAGCATGGGTAATGTTGAGACCGAGTCTAATGGGAGATCTAATGGGAGAAAAGACAGGCAGGGCATTGTAACCATGAGAAGAATGCAAAAATAAGTGCAAATCTATAGAGCCGATAATGAGAGGATCATGAAGGCTCAAGAAGAGATACTTCTGAGCTTAAATATGCTACAGAAAAAAAGTTTAAAATGACTCTGGCACCAAGCAAGCAACTAGTACTAGACAAGTATCAACTTCAAGATCCCATAGAAAAAGACATAATCATGGAAATCATAGGAAGTAAAGAAGAATGAGTAGACACCATCATTATTCAAGGAATTCCACCTGAACAACTCATTCAAGTTTAGGTCCAAGGAGCATCCCAAGTGTGTCTCTTCTTCAGAGGCAAAGGTGAATACCTAAGGCAGACATCTTGCAGGGTGAACTCGGGAAAATCAATCCACCTACTTTCAATGGAGAAAACTGGAAGGGTGAAGAGGTCGAGGCCTAGCTGTTGGAAATGAAGAAATATTTCCAGCTGCATGATTACCCCTCTCGGGTAGAATCTATAATTTCCACCTACCGCTTGCAAGGAAAGACAACCATGTGGTGGGATCAACTTAAGCAAGCCAAGAACATTGATGAGAAGAGGATATCATGGAGGCAGTTCAAAGGATACTTTCAAGAGAAATATTTGTCCAAGAATTACTATGAGAGAAAGATGAAAGAGTTCTTTGAATGCAAATTGGAAACCATGACAATGGAGGAATATGAGAAGTGGTTCTTTGAATTGTTGTATTATGTTGACTTCATCAAGGATGAGAAAGTCAAAACCTAAAGGTTTCTAAGTGGGTTACCCTCCTTCTATAGTGACAAGATACAATATGATAATCCCAAGACTTTGGAGGAAACCATAAGGAGAGCAAGACACCTTTATGAGAAAAACAAAGGAAGGTCAGTTTTCCAAAAGGCTTGAAATAACGAGATGAAAAGGAAAAAGGATCAAAGGCAGAAAGGTTTTAAGCCAACTTTTTTCATAAATAACTCCCAAGAAAATAAATAAGGCGAGGTAGCCCAAAATGAGCAAAATAATGTAGATTTATTCGAGAAAAGGACAAGGCAACAACCTGTTCAATGTTGGTGATGTGAGGGAAATCACTTATATAGGGACTTCCCTCCCAAAGGAGAAAGAATCAGGACTTTCCACAACATTCAGGAGGTTGAAACAATGGAAGACATGGGAGGAAACATGTCAAGAATTTATGCAGTCATGGGCAACAAGTAGGAATAATATCAATCCCCCGTGATGGAAGTGGAAGGTAAGATTGATAACTGTCCCATAGAAATTTTTATTGATTCTAGAGCTAGCCATAGTTACATAAATGCTAACATTGTTGAAATATTTCACTTGCAAAGAAGTAATCATAAGAAATCTTGGTTAGTTTAGTTATCCACAGGGACTAAGAGAAAGATCAATGAGTTGGTTAAAGATCGTCAAATAGACATGAATGGACTTAGCATGAAGGTAGATGTAAACATCGTACCATTGGGTTCATATGATTGTCTAATTGGCATGGATTGGTTGGAAAAACATCATGTTTTCCTAGACTATTACAACAAGCCAATCACATGAATTTATAGGGAAGGGAAGCAAGGCAAGATTCAAGGCATTCCAAGAGTTGTAGTTGTTAGAGAGATTATAGCTATGCAGTTGAACAAGAGTTTCAGGTAGGGATGTCAGATGTTTGTGGCTCATATGGAGGAGGAAACTAAAGAAAAAGTGGAAAGCATTGAATACCATCCAGTCTTGAGGTATTTTGAAGATGTTATTAGAGAAATTCTAGGATTTCCACCGAAGAGAGACATTGATTTCTCTATTAATTTGGTGCCAGGAGTTGCCTCAGTTTCCAAGACACCATACAGAATGGGTACACTATAATTGAAGGAGTTGCAAATGCAGCTTGAAGAGTTGTTGAAGAAAGGGTACATATGCCTAAGTGTGTCACCTTGGGGAGCCCCGATTCTTTTTATGAAGAAGAAGGATGGAACCTTAAGGTTGTGTATTCATTTCAAGTAGCTTAATAAGGTTACCATATATAACAGGTATTATTTTCTCAGAATTGATGATTTGTTTGATTAACTGAAAGGTGAGAGAATATTTTTGAAGATTAACTTGATATCAGGCTATCATCAAGTGAGGATAAAGGAAGAAGAAATCAACAAGATAACATTCAAAACAATATATGGGCATTATGAATTCATAGTAGTGCCATTTGGACTATCAAATGCCCCAACAATATTCATGTGTTTGATGAATGGAGTGTTCAGGGAGTACCTAGACAAGTTTGTAATTGTGATCATGGAGGATATCCTCATCTACTCTAAATTAGAAGAGGGACATGAGAAACATTTCAGAATGGTGTTGTAAGTTTTAAGAGAGCATAGATTGTATGCTAAACTAAGTAAGTGCATATTTTATCAAAAGAAGATTCATTACTTGGGGCATATAATATTAGCATGAAGGATAGAAGTTGATCCTTAGAATATAGAGGCCATTAGAGGATGGCCAATGCCAAAGAATTTGATCGAGGTCAGATCATTCTTGTGTCTTTCGGTAAATTACAAGAGATTCAAAAAAGGGTTCTCAAAGATTGCAAGTCCAATCACGTCCTTGCAAAAGAAGGGAGTGAAATTTGAATGGAATTCCAAGTGTGAAGAGAGTTTTCAATAGTTGAAAGGAATATTGACAAGTGCACCAAATTGAAGATTCCATATACAAACAAAGATTTTGTTGTGTGCATTGATGCATGCAAAGAAGGACTCAATGGAGTTCTCAGTTAAAGGACCATGCGGTATGCTATGAGTCCAGAAAATTAAATGAGCATGAGAGGAATTATGCTACACATGACTTGGAGTTAGCAACGATTGTACATGCATTGAAAATGTGGAGGCATTACCATATGGGTAAGAAATTCGAGCTAAGGACATACCATTGTGGTTTGAAGTGTTTGTTTGGGCAGCCAACACTAAATGTCAGAGAAACTAGATGGTTGGAATTTGTGAGTGAAAGTGACATCGAGATTAAGAATATAAAGGGAAAGGAAAATCAAGTGGTTGATGCACTCAACATGAGAGCTCATTAATTGCATATTGCAGCCATCAACATGTACATGAAAAAAAAAAATGATTGCAGCAAAAAATTCAGATCAACACTATGTGAAAATAAAAGAATAATTACATCAAGGTAATTTTCAGTAGAAATTTAATTATTATGAGTTGAAAGAAGATGGAATTCTCGTGTACAAAGGTAAGTTGTATGTGTCGAATTCTAGTGAACTGAAAAATGCAGTGTTGAAGAAGATGCATAATGTGCCATATGTCGGGCACCTAGGATATCAGAAAACAATTCCAGCAGTAAGAAGCCAATACTTTTGGTCATGAATGAAGAAGGAAGTGGCTAATTACATAGCCAAATGTCTAGAATTCCAAAAAGTGAAGAATGAGCATAGACATCCAACAGGTTTTCTACAACCATTGCCCATTCTGGAATGGAAGTGTGAAGTTGTCACTGTTGATTTTATTACTAAGCTACCCAGAATAGTGAAGAAGCATGATTCGATCATGGTAATGGTGGATAAATTGACTAAAGAAACACATTTTATTCCAGTAAAGACTACACACAAGGAAACAAATATTGCATATATCTACATGAAAGAATTTGATAGGCTACATGGGGTACCTAAAGCCATAGTTTTAGATAGAGATACAAAGTTCACATCTATTTTTTGGAAAGGTTTGTTCAAGGGATTTGGAAAAAATTTAAATCTTAGTACAACCTGTTAGCACTGAGAGTCACCCTCAGACTGCAAGAGGATAAGCCCAGTACCCTGTTAGACACACCAACTACATTGAGATGGGGGGAGTGAACAGTGTAGGACTCTTTTTCCCAAAACTTCCCCTTCACAAAACTCATGAGTTACCAATCGCCATTTACTCATTACTTATCATTGTGACTTATAATCAGTTAAGTGTAAACATATATGAGCAACATATATTAGCAATATATCATCAACAAATCATCACCACAAGGAACACAAGATGTATGTACAATTTTCTTTTTATTAATCCTTGGGTTTATCAGCAACAATTAAATAGAGTAAAACTCTATAAGAGCACCAGCTCTATAATGCAAGACTCATCTTACATCCTTAGCACCAAATGAGGTGAGGCAACAATCCTCAACAGATGTCAATCTGTCAACAGGTACGTGACTTGTCGGTAGTGCAACATGAGTATGAACGTGCCTTACTAGTAGTACAACTTGTGTATGTACGCGCCCTACTAGTAGTACAACTCGCGTATGTATGCAGCCAGTCTATACTACAGCCTGTGTATCACTTCTGAGCAGTTAGGGTTTTCTTTTCATCACACATTTAGATCTTTTGCATCCTTCAATCACATTCTCTTATGTCTCTTCAATTTCCAATCTTACCCATAACCAGTGACAACACATCCAAGCTCTCCAACAACTTACTCATGCTCCTCAACCATACAATATTAATTATACTCAATCATGTGTAAGTAATCAACATACTATAGCAATCATATTAGCACTGAATCATAAGAGTGTTTCTCAATCCATCAACCAACACAAACCACATCACAATAGCCATACCAAGAATGTCTTAAGCATTCACCACACAACAAGCAAGAGTATCCATCAAGACAACAATGTAACCATACCAGAGTCTCAATGGCATATATGAGCCCATAGAATGCATATCTGGATCATGCTTCAGTCTTCAAGAGCCTGTCATCAGCTCAACCACAAGTCTTCATGACTTCATCCACTGTACACGCCCTATCCTCATTCAGCCTGCATATGTACCCACGTTGGCTCACTGCAGCCCACATATACCTCAGAAACTAGGGTTTCTGAACTTCTGAGACTTTCTCCATCGTGATCTCAGACTTACCAAAACTTTGATGCGTCCATGAGATCCTCCATACACTCTCTCTCTCTCATAATAGATCTTCAATACATGCTCAAGAGATACACACAAGATATCCCCTAAGATATTTTTTACACAAGAGACCCTTGCCTCTTATTTATACTCTTCAAGTAGCTTCCTTAGAATCATCTTCTAGGTCACTTAACCCACTTCTAGGTCACTTAACCTATTTCTAGGTCGCCCACTTTCCATAATTAGAAAGTTCTTCTTTTAAATATTCTTCCTTGACTTTGTCACTTTTCTTTACCATTTAAATAATAATTTCTTCTTTGCAATATCTTTGACTTCTTTGACCTTTTGGGGCTTCAAGCCTACATATGAGGGTCCTTCATCTTCGTAAGGCCATAACCCTCAAACCATGAGGAGTTATGTGACATTCCACATACCACCAGAAATGGCATGACAAGAACTATCCATATAGGATAGTTCCACTGAAAAATTAATTGATCTTCATCTCATTATTCCACATATAAGAATAACCATACTTCAAGGATAACTCAACTGCAAAGCATATTCTTGTGAGGGCTTTCACCATAAGCAAACCACTTTGGACTTCATCCATTTGTACACCTTATCAACCATGATAAGAAAATAAAGATTCATCTTTACATCAATCCAACAATGCATCATATACCAATGAAACCACATCGATCCATATTCATCTATGAATCATGTATCAATGACAACTCATTAATCCATCTTCATCAATATACTATGATAAGACATGTATACATCAAACCTTTGACCTTTGAAATCATTCAATCATCCTTTGGCATCAATCCCTTGACATCAATAAATCAATCATCCTTGGGCATCAATATATCACTTGACATCAATTAATCAAACCTTTGGCATCAATGACAACATGATCCAACAATATCATCCTTTGGCATTGATGGCAATACCAACATTGATGTCAAGAAAAATCATTGATGTCAACATGTAGACAAGGCATGATCTACATCAATAGTCATTAATCACATCAATGTGACTATATCTCCCCGTCAATAATCATCAATCACATCAATGTGACTATTTCTCCCCCTTAGACATCACTAGCAAAGGTTCATTTTCTCCTTGGGGCTGCTCCCCCTGCTTGAACTCTCCTTGGGGATGCTCCCCCTTTCTAAATGCTTTTGATCTTCCTCTGAGTAATCTCTCCCCTTTTTGAACAAAGGATATCACTCTGATGTAATGTTGAAGATACATCACT
Organism: Picea sitchensis; assembly: GCA_010110895.2. NCBI lineage: Eukaryota > Viridiplantae > Streptophyta > Pinopsida > Pinales > Pinaceae > Picea > Picea sitchensis. Next base: position 13,425 of record SNQJ01S0136258.1, read on the forward strand.
CATACTCCCCCTGTGACCATTGCTCCCCCTAGAATTATGCCTCTGTTCTCTTTCCTCAAATATAGGGCTATTTTACCAAGTATGCATCTGATAAATATCTCCTCCTAGAATCATGGGAAGAATAATGAATCCCCCTATGGGTATGTCTCCCCCTATCTTCTCTGAAATATGAACAATATGCTACCACTGTAATATGCTTCTGCTCCAAATACCACTTCTCAACTAGATCATAGAACAATCACTCTTTCTATGACGATCCTTGGACCTGTCCATGCATCGAAACTTGTTCCATACCATACATCATGAAGAAAAATATATTTCAATGAATCATGTACCAAAACATGTGTCAATAGTATACCAATCATATGCCTCCATCAACATTCCAAACATGTGCATCTACCAATATGCCAACCATGTGCATCTACCAATGGTGTACTTTTATCCAAGTACTATCATCCAAACATATACCATCTATGAGTGTACCAAACATGTACATCAACCATGCACCAATTCCACAACAAGATGAATCCTCATACATGTATGCCAAATCCACCAAATATGTGCCAATCAAACTGCTAGTGGGTGCCTCTACCAATGTACTAGAAGTGTATCAATCATGCACCAACTATAGATCAGAGTCATCAATGATGTACAACATGATCACATTAACTCACCAACTACATGTCCCAATATGTAGCCCATCCATATGCCAAATGCATGCACAAAGTTATCCAACAAGTATGCATCCAATAATACATCATAAGATATATCAATGAAACTCAAATATGTACCATCCATGTACCCCAACAGATCATCCTCAATCCTCCATTCACTATAGCAAATATTAAGCATCCAACGATACATGTACTAGTAGTGTGCTTCAATAGATCAATGACATCTCTAGCTATCATCATCAAGATATATCACATAACCAAGGTGCCATAACTTCATTGTCATAATCAACATTGTTATTCAACATAAAATGTTTCAATCCATACTCATGGGTTAGTGCCATGCATCCAAGATAGCCTTTCATTTTATATCATCACTTTACATAATCCAATATGTAAACATGAAAACCTACAACAAACAATGTCAGAACCTGCAACAAACTATGTCAGGCCCTGCAACACAAATTTATACCATCACATCAAGCTGCAACCCATGTGCATAGCCCTTTTTCCCAAGGCGTTACCACATATACATAGCCTGCAGCACAGACAACTCACATATGTATGCGACCTATTCAAAGTCAGCCTGCGTATGTATGCGATTGATACCACTGTCACCTATGTATTCTTCAGTAGATGTCACACTTGAGCCTCCCTTAAGTCTTCCATTCTGTTATGGTTGTTCAGTCTTCTTCACCAACTTCTGAAGGTGTCCTTGCTTCTCAGAACTTGAGCTCTGAGCTTCCATATTTTCAAATATTTCTCCCTTCCTTACTTCATTCCTTCTTCTAGTCATGTTATATGGAGTCCTCATCATGGGATTTTTTCTTGTGTTCCAACAATCCTGGGATTTGTGGCCAAATCCACTACAACTGTAACATCTCATGTTGTGACAGTGAACAACAATGTGTCCTACTTGATCACATCTCCAACACCGTATGATGTTATGAAATCTTCCATTATTTCTCCTTGCATAAGATATGCATTCCAAAGCTTTGTGACCATATTCATTACATGAATAACATTGACCATGAAAAATACTTTCATAACTTTTCTTTGGTTTCCATCTTCTTTGAGGTGTAAAGATGGCTTCTTGATGTCTTCCTTGCTTTGCTCTTTTGAAAATTTCCTTGCCTTGTGTAGATGGTTGGCTTGCAACATTGTCTTCATCCTTTGAGAGTGAGGGATTTACCTCATGCTTCTTTGAGGTTCTTTCTTTAGCGTGTGAAGCTTCTCTCTTGTCTCCAAGACCTGATTTATCATTTGGTGATCTTTGACTTTCCAAGATCTCATTCAAGATTTGTGAGATTTTCAATAATTTGTTTGAATTCTCTACTTTCTTTCTAAGATCAACAACTTTAGCTTCTAACTTATGACATGACTCTTCCTTTTCATTTACTTGATACTTCAATAGTTCCTCTACCCTTTTGGCTTCTTCAATTTGGGTCTTGAGATGGACAATAATTTCAAAATTTTTGTTAATCTCATCATCTACCTTCTTATATTCTTTTTCATTCTCTAGTATTCTGATCTCTTCTTCCTTTTCTTCTAATTGAGTTTTATTACTCTCTTCTTGTTCTTTGAGCATTTCCTTTAATTTCAAGATGTGCCTTTGACTCTTCTTAAGAAACTTTTTAGTGTTATCCGAAAGATAGCTATAGTCTATATAATAATGGTCATTGTTGTATTCATATAGACTCTCTTCAACTTTATTTTGAAGTTCTGATAGTTCTTCTATTCTTTCCATAGGATAACTACCATCAAACTCTACACAAACTATTTCTAGATTTTCTTCTTCACTTGTAGAGAAAAATTCAACATCATCACATTTTGAATTATTGCAATAAAGGGTTTGTGGAGATTCTTTACCTTCATTTGAAATGTCTTCAATATCTTCCTCTTTTCCAACATCATCACATGATTATTTTCCTTCATTTTTCTTGATGGAGTTGTCTTCAATATCTTCCTTCTTGCTTTGATATGTCTCATCTAGCTTTAGCCATAGATCCTTGGTGGAAGTGCATTGTCCCATGCTCTTTTTGATAGGGCTTGAGAGTCCAATAAGAATGGGCTTGAGAGCGAATGCATCATTCTTCTTTCCTTCCCTTTGAGTTGTAAACTTTGACTTGTTCTTCAAATAAATTGAGTCACCAATGGCTCCCTTCCAAATACCCACTCCAATTTCCTTCAAGTGTACTATCATCTCTATTCTCCAATTAGAATAGTTTTCCTCATCAAGTATTGGAACTTCATCATCCATTTGTGTGTCCATAGATCTCCTCCAAGCTTATTTAGGCTTATAGTGAAGGCTTGCTCTGATACCAATTGTTGGACACATCGACTACACTGAGAGGGGGGGGGTGAACAGTGTAGGACTCTTTTTCCCAAAACTTCCCCTTCACAAAAATCATGAGTTAGCAATCACCATTTACTCATTACTTATCGTTGTGATTTATAATCATTTAAGTGTAAACATATATTAGCAACATATATTAGCAATATATCATCAAAAAATCATCACCAAAAGAAACACAAGATGTATGTACAATTTTATTTTTATTACAGACTACAATCCTTGGGTTTATCAGCAACAATTGAATAAAGTACAACTCTACAAGAGAACTAGCTCTATAATGCAAGACTCATCTTACATCCTCAACACCAACTAAGATGAGGCAACAATCCTCAATAGATATCAATCTGTCAACAGGTATGCAACATGTCGGTAGTGCAGCATGCGTATGTACGCACTCTACCAGTAGTACATCTCGCGTATGTACGCACCCTATCAGTATTTAAGCGCGTGTATGTACATGGACAGTCTGTACTACAGCCTACATATCACATCTGAGCAACTAGGGTTTTCTTTTCATCACACATTCAGATCTTTTGCATCCTTCAATCACATTCTCTTATGTCTCTTCATTGTCCAATCTGACCCATAACCAGTCAAAACACATCCAAGCTCTCCAACAACTTACTCATGCTCCTCAAACATACAATATGAATGCTACTCAATCATGTGTAAGAAATCAACATACTATAGCAATCATATCAACACTGAATCATAAGAGTGCTTCTCACTCCATCAACCAACACAAACCGCATCACAACAGCCATACCAAGAATGCCTTAAGAATTCACCACATAAAAAGAAAGAGTATCCATCAAGACAACAATGTAACTATACCAGAGTCTCAGTGGCATATTTGAGCCCATAGAATGTAGATTTGGATCCTGCTTTAGTCTTCAGGAGCGTGTCATCAGCTCAACCACAAGTATTCATGACTTCATCCACTGTATGCACCCTATCCTCATTCATCCCGTGTATGTACGCACCCTGGCTCACTGCAGCCCGCATATACCTCAAAAACTAGGGTTTTTGAATTTTCGAGACTTTTGTTGTCATGATCTCATACTTGTCGAAACTTTGATGTGTCCATGAGATCCTCCATACACTCTCTCTCTCATAATAGCTCTTCAATACATGCTTAAGAGATACACACAAGAGATCCCCTAAGAGATGTTTTACACAAGAGACCCTTGCCTCTTATTTATACTCTTCAAGTAGCTTCCTTAGAGGCATATTCTAGGTCACTTAACCCATTTCTAGGTCATTTAACCCATGTCTAGGTCACTTAAATTGTTTCTAGGTCACCCACTTTCCATAATTAGAAAGTTCTCCATTTAAATATTCTTCCTTGACTTTGTCACTTTTCTTTACCATTTAAATAATAATTTCTTCTTTGCAAGCTCTTTGACTTCTTTGACCTTTCGGGGCTTCAAGCCTACATATGAGTGTCCTTCATCTTCGTAGGGCCATAACTCTCAAATGATAAGGATTTATGTGACATTCCACATACCACCGGAAATGGCATGACAAACAATATCCATCTAGGATACTTCCACTGACAAATTAATTGATGTTCATCTCATTATTCCACATATAAGAATAACCATACTTCAAGGATAACTCAACTGCAAAGTGTCTTCTCATGAGGGCTTTCACCATAAGGGGACCACTTTGGAGTTTATCCATTTGTACACCTTATCAACCATGATAAGACAATAAATACTCATATTTACATCAATCCAACAATGCATCATATACCAATGAAACCACATCGATCCATCTTCATTTATGCATCATGTATCAATGACAACTCATTGATCCATGTTCATCAATATACTATGATAAAACATGTATACATCAAACCTTTGACCTTTGACATCATTCAATCATCCTTTGGCATCAATCCCTTGACATCAATCAATCAATCAGCCTTGGGCATCAACCAATCACTTGACATCAATACTTTGTGTTATAGCAAGATTTGCCTCACCATTGCTATATTGCACATAGGGCCTTTTTCCATTTCCCTATGCAAACTTATCACCCCCTTTTTGATAAATCAAGAGCCAAAAATGTATATTTTTTCCACATCTACGCTCCCTAACTGCTTTGCAAGATGCGTATACGCTTGTTGCTCCACTACAGCTCACGTATATCGGGATTTGTGCCAAAAATACAAAATGAGGTTGGGTTTCCATGTCACGACAAAATATCTCTAATCTTTGGCCTTCCATATACTGGAAACGTTCCAACTCGGCCCTTCAGTTGCATTATGAAGGCTATAAGAGCACAATTTCGAGCTATGGAAAAAGAGGAGAAAGCATTCAACTTTGAGAGCAAAGTTACTCTAGAGAAATTACTTCATATTGAGTCTGCATCCCTTTGTCCCTCAAGTCTGAACATAGTGTTCATCCCCCAAGCTCTTTCCTTATTTTCGAGAGGACCTTATTACCTCTTTGTTATAAGCTTTCCTTTGGTGGGGGATTGAAGTGGTCGAGACCCAGTTGGAAGGAACTTGGTTTCTTGGTTTCGAACCGTGCCAACACGGAAGTCTGTAATGTTGATACTTATGTTGATCAATTATTAATAGAAATACTCCTTTCTCATCCTATTGATATCTTGCAAATATATGATTATTATCAATGGGCATGTTTGTAATGTTTATTAATGTATTGTGTTATCTGATGTGCTAACTCATTTTATATATTGTCACTATATACTTGCATCGCTTGTTTGTTGAGAACTTCTTGCAGGTGTAAAGCTTTGGGTCAAAGTGCTCAACGGTGGAAAGACATCAAACAAGTGGATCAAGGTAGGCTTCTTCCTCATATTGCACATTAGTTTATATAGAACATGTTGGAATTGAGTTGATTTTTGCAGTCATACCTGTCTGTTGTGGTTTTATCCTTGGCCATAGAGATTTTTTCCCTTGTAACAAAATTGGCGACTCCACTGGGGAGAGATATTCCTTCTAAAGGTTGAAGTACTTTTTCTTCTTACATTGCTCTTTTTCCTTTGTGTTTCTTGTCGTATCACTGCTGGACAGATTTTGTTCACTCTGGGTCTGATTTTTCAGCCTTTTACCCTTGCCTGGCCTTGTTTTAAAGCATATACGCCCTTTTGTCCTTGACAGTGGCGTATACACACGTGTTGTCTCACTGCAAGAAGCGTATATACGCTATGTTCTCCTAAACAGTCACGTATACCAATTTCCCTTGCTTGTTTGATTGGTTTAGTGACAGGAAGCCTGTTGGGAGTTGAATTTTTGGGCGTAGTCTTTCTCTTTGTTTTCGATTTTTAATTTGTCATTGGTTTTTGGGTTGTTTGCTTGGTTGCTTGGTATTCTGCTTGGGTTACTGTTTTTATACACAGTAGAATCTATATATCAAGTTTCTTGTCAGTCCATGCATTTTCTTTTTTAGAATATTGAAAAAAAAAAAAATTAGGCATTTTGCATTGGTTGGCATTTTTGTCTTTGAATCTTTATCATTAGCTTAGCACATTTAGTGAAAGATCGCATTTTACTTCTAAGTTGCAGAGTTAAAATTGAAGATTGCACTATTTTTATTTAGCATATCATTCATTGAAAAGTTAAAGTTGGGCTTTGCATTATATCTATTTTTATTTTTATGCAGAGTCATAACACCATGAGTTTCATTTCCATACCTTTTTGAGTAATCATGGCCAATAAAATTTATGCTTTAAACTAAAATTGATTAGTAACGATTTTATTTTTTAGGGTGCACAAAATTGCCTAGGATTTAGTGCCTTGGAATAGGATTTTGTGAGTAAACTTCTCCAAGGAAATTAAATCAACATATGTGTCTGAGATAGGGAGTTGAGAAATCCATTGTATAATTGGTAATATCAGGAGGCTCTACTCACACCAAAGTTAAGCACAAGGTCACGCGAAGTTTGTTGAAGGGATAACCCCTCGATACTCACCTAGCGTCAGATATATTTCTGTGGATTTATTCGCATTTGGGGGACTTGCTAGTATCCATAACTCTATGAGAGGCGGTACTTTCAAGGTTTCAGGCTTTGCTACCCTGCCCATATGGTAATCCAGACTTACGAATGTTCACCTGTGCATCGGTTATATAGTGGTTGATTATTTGTTTGACTTAGGTTTCTCATAGGTTACTTGCAGGGGTTATTCTGCTTGTACCCTGAGTCAGATAAGGGTCGGAATGCACACAGCCTTTATGGAGGATTACCTCTCCTGGGGGATTTGACTGACTGGTTGTTAAGAATACGAGGGCCCTTATAACTGATTATGATACCTCCAAACTTCAGCGGGGAGTCTTAGGTCCCTCTTGGACGAGACATACCTTCTTTAGCAAGGGAGGCCACTCAACCACTTTAGCCTGTTTGCATGCATATTGGTCGTTTGAATTTTGGAGTGCTCTTTGACTACTAGTTGGCCTTAGGATTTCATGTTGAGTCTTTGTTATCATGGATAGTGGAGTTCCTTTTGCTCCTTCATTTACTGCTACCCCCCCCCCATGACATTCATGGGGGAAAATCCGTCCTCTTTTTATAATGGTATGAAGAATTATAATACTCTATCAACGCCTTGGATCTCTAATCATTTTTCTCATGGTATGTATGATATGTCTTTGCACTTGCCATCCTCTGTCTCACCTCCTTAAGCGAATACAATTTTTGGGTTTGGGGGCATGAAGCCTCCTTCTTATCCCTCTCTATTTGGTGGGATTCATATCCTTCAAACACCTCTTACGATAGGAGGTTGGAATATTCCTTCCTACGAATCCACTATGCGAGAAGTAAGTGCCCAATTAAGCAATCATTCTACTTGTTACACTCTGTCCACCTATCCTTCTTCCACTATGTTGGTTCCTACAAACACTTTTCCCATGGAGTACCTCCATCTGTCCTTTGACGTTTCATCTAGGGGAAGTTATTTTATAGTATGGGAAACCCCCCTCACACAGTTCCTTCACCTGGGGAAACATATATCCTCACATGAGTAACCCTTGTCATGTCGCTTTCTCTTCACAAGCTGATTCCTTAGTGTCGATTCCCTTACAACCCTTTACGAATCAATATGGAGGAGGATACTATCCTGCTGGATAGGGATAGGGTGTAAACCAGGATCCTTCCTGGCATACAATTTCTCAAAACCAATATTTCCTTGGACCTTGGTCTCAAATGTTGCCATTCACCACCGCCACAAGTCCAGTCACTGCATGTCATACTAGCATTATATCACCAACCTTTGTTGCTCATGTTGGAGATTGGTCGACAACCCCTGCGAGTCATGTTGAAGACCTGCAACCAGCCGCTGCAAGTCATGCTAGAGGCACAAGTCCAGTCATTGTGTATCATACTGGCATTACATCACCAACCTCTGCTAGTCATGTTGGAGATTGGTCGACAACCTCTGCGAGTCATGTTGAAGACCTGCAACCAACCACTGCAAGTCATGTTGGGGGCACATGTTTGGTCATTGCTAGTCACACTACACATCCATCACCAACCTCTGCTAGTCATGTTGGGGATCCATCACCAACCACTGCTAGTCATGTTGGATATTTTATACTAGCCTCTACAAGTCATGCTGGGAGCATGTCACCAGCCACTGCAAGTCATGCTGGGGGCATTCATATGATTCAGAAGCCTAGACGTCTCAAACGTAAGCCTAGATTCCTTTGTAGGACTTGTGAAGGAAGTCACCTTACTTGTTTGTGTCCTTTTATTGTTGGGATACCAGAAGCGTGGGGCTAACCTAAGGGCCCTTCGGGTTCTGAGGCATCTATGGTTTCACAACACTCTGTTCCTTATTTGGTTGATACAACAGTCATGTCGATGCAATCTTCGGCTAACACCCCTTTTCCTTTAGGGGTTGATGCGTCCTTTGACCTTGTTGTCTCACATTCCATGCAACCTGTGATCGTGTTGATGCAATCTTTGACCGACACCTCTCCTATGTTTTGGGGTGATGTGTCTCTTGACCTTTTTGTCTCACATCTTATTCAACCAACGGTCATGTCGATGTAATCTTCGACCGACAACACTCCTATTTTTTGGGGTGATGCACCTCTTGACCTTGTGGTCTCGCATCCTATTCAACCAATGGTTGAGGAAGTGGTCGTATCGATGCAATTTTCGGTCGACCCCACTCTTCTCTTGGAGAGTGACAAGTCTAAGGAAACGGTTGCACCAATGCAATTTTTGGTCGATCCCCCTCTTCTGATTATGGTTCTATACCTTCTATGCCATGTCCTTAGCATTTATATTACTTCAACTTCTGAAGAAGAGAGAGTTTTACTCTTCCTGATTTCTCTCCCTCCAAGTCTTGATGAGGTTCCCTTTGATTAGGATGGTCCTGTGAGGTGTCCAATGCCTCTGCCTATGTCTTTTCCAGGAAGAGACATTATCCGATATAACAAGAAGACGATACCCTCCGTTAGCACTTTGTCCTCCTTGACTTGGAGAGCTTTGGGTCTTCCCGAGCTTGTGTTGGTTCTTCCAAGATACTGACATTCCACAGAAGGTCTGCACGGGAGCCTTGGCCTCTACCGTGTCTTGCCGCCTAGCATTTCTAAAACGAGTCTTAGTTAAGCTCTTTTCCGAATCGTTATTAAAAATGGAAAAGATCACTGACCGATTTGTCCCTTTCACACTCGTTAAAATTGGATTTGAAATATCATGAGTCTTAGTTAATCTCTTTTCCAACTCGCTATCAAAAATGGAAAAGATCGTCGAGTGAACTTGTCTTTTTCACACTCATAAATTGGATTTGAAAAGATGTCTATTTGGCACAAGTTTACCCCTTTTTCACACCAAGTAGACTAAAAGATATAAAAAAAGGACATTTTTTGGCACTAAATTGTGATTGCATCTCATGCCCTTGCTTGTAGTATTGAGCCTTTAGCCAGTTCTCACTTTGCGTTATAAACCATGGCCCAAGCAGTTTGCATCCTCAACCAAGCAAAGCCTTGTTTATATCCTTCGCAATTTGACACCCTATATCCTTGAAGGAACATCACCCCGAGTGTCCATCTCCCACATGCATTTCCTTGCATTGAGCATAGGTACGTTCCACTGCTGGAACTAGTTTTGCTTACTTGCAGCACTCGTTCCCTCCTATGTATCATAGCATTCACTTGTTATGAAAAAACAAAAAAATATGGGCGGGAAGGGAGTACTATATTGTAATTGGCAGCAGTCATGTCGCCTTTAAACAGAGCACAAATTTATTGAGTCCTTGCATCATCATAATTTTTGGTTTAGCATGGCCTTAGGAAGCTGATCTCGTTATGGAATTTTCTCTACCAACTGGTTAATATTCCAGTCACTATAGAGAAAATTATGGATGCCTCATGCATCTAGTTGTCACATCATTAAGTCTATGCTATCGGAGTCCACCGTATGTCTCACGCTCTTGTTCAAAGTAAGTCTATCAATCTGTGTCGGCCACTCCTCAGAAATATTGACTTTGCATGTCGGCCATACCCTCAGTTTGTCTCATAATCACATGATACTTTGGTCTTATGATGCACCTTGGCCCTACTTTCTTCATTGGTAGGTCACCTTGAACCCAGCAATCGACATTTCATCATGGGTCATTGACTGGGTGGTTTCCCTTGTGTTCGACAGCAAGACATCTATTCACACTTTGGGATTCGTGCAGTGTCTTGGATGCCATTAGCCTTATTGGTGGTTTCCTCACCTTTGTCAGCAGTTTTCATCATTCACTGCTATTTAGAGGGTCTTTTTCGTGTACCGCTTGCATTTAGCACACGCAAAAGACGCACATGGTCGTTGGTTTGTGAACATGTTCTTCGTCCGATCTCCACCAAATCATGAAGCTCCTGCTTTATTCCTCGTGTTGACTAATGAGAGATTCCTTAATGCTCTCCTTTCAGTGGGTCTCTTTCCATCGACTTCAACTCATGTATTCTGGATACGAGACCTAGAGTTTTATGAGTACCTTGAGGCTTGCAGTCATTAGTGGTAGGCTCTCTTTCCATTGACAGATGGGAATACATCAATGTCTCTTGATCAATGGATCTCTCAAGTGTTCAATACCAGCTCCTTTATTCACATTTGTAGAGATGTACTCGGTGCCTTGATACCTAGTTTCATCATTGGTAGGTTGTCTCGCATTTGTTAGCGGTATACCTCAATGACCGGTAATCAAACGATGTCTCATAGTATTCAACCTCAACTAATTTGTTCACATGATGTAGACTTTCACCATTGGCGGATTGTATTGAAGACTTGAAGATATCACTTTGTGGACGCAACTTTCCTGAGTTGTTGCTTCCATTTCATTGGACCAGTACCTATTTGACTTCAGCGATCATGGGAGATTAGATTGTACTCCATGGTATACAGATATCTTCAGATTGATTATGAGACTGGTTTCACTGGGCCTTATTCGTGACTATGACAACTATTGGCATGTAACCACATTTATACTTGCCTACTCATGGCCATGAACACTTGTTGGTATATTTTCCACATGGATCTGCATTGTATTCTTGGAAGCCATGTATGCAAAGTTAGTACATAATGTAATGATCAATTGAGTTCGTCCAACTGGTTCTCTACCACTCCACTTCTAGGTTATTTATTGTTGGACAACTGAGAGGGGGGGGTGAATCAGTTGTTTCCGTGATTAAACAATTATGGTTCTTTTTAAACTCTTTGTAGAGACACTAAATGAAAATCACAATAATGCAGGGAAATAAACAACGACACTTTCAGCATCATTCACATATATGAGAAACACAGAGACAGATATTTCCCGAGGAAACCCATGCAGGATAAAAACCTCTTTTCTTTTATATGATAATTAATGGTTACAATCTTCACAGTATCATACATATGAGCACCGACCCATAATGAGGCTACAACCTCAGTTTTGCAAGCTGCAACTTGCTGAGAGATCCAACCCTCTGTTTTCTCTAGCACCCACTAGAAGGAAGCACCAACTCCCTGTGTTCAAGCACCCACCTGAACCTCTGAGGACAACAGTCCTCCCTAGCACCTCCCAACCACCCTGAAATATAACTCTTTGCTACTGAATTTA
>SNQJ01S0136260.1:0-25509 GCA_010110895.2 Picea sitchensis
TTTGTTGGGTTTTCTTCCCCTAGAGGGTTTCCCAGGATAAATGTTGTGTCTCTTGTGAATGTGTATTTCTCAGTGATCTTGTTCTTATGTTGCTCTTATCTATTGAAATGCAAAGAACTATAATAATGGCATAAACATTAATATAAGAAAGCACTAGTCTAAGACCTTGACTAAGTATTTGATCAACACAACCTTCAAAACCTATTCTTTGAACAACCTACTAACACTTTCTAACCCTAGAATATCTTGATCTACTAACCTACTTCTTGTTGTTACTAAAATAATTTACATCCATTTAACGTGGCATTAAAGGCTCATAAAGTAATTGTAAAGGCTGAGTTATAGTTTGTCTTATATGCTTCTGTCAAATGCTAATGTTATGACTTCAATGGTTAATGGTTTTTAGTCATTTTGAAGCTAGTTTTAAGACATTTTATGTGAAGTATTGCTCTATAAACATTGTTGTTATAAGATTTTTGTTTACTTCATCATATTGAACAAATTGCTTTATTTAAGAAAGTAAATGGTTTTATGAAGTGCTAACCAGCAAGTGCTCTTGCAAATATATAGTTTTCTTGTTGCTTTGTTCCAGGCAGGTACACTTCTGGCATATTATATCTTAATTGGTTATTTAAACCAGACTTTCTGATCGGTGGTGACTTGTGAGAGGGGACCTTTCACCTAGCTACTTTGCCTTTGCCTTCTCAAAATCCCAGGTCACCGGGGACATCTCCCCTGGGCCTACCACCCTAAATAGAAAGAGACATCCTATTGAGGTGAAAGTGATAGGATTAGTCTCCATTTACGCCAATTTGCTCTTCTTTAACCTTTCCTACTATCAAAGTTCAAATTGTGCGATAACAGATTTTTCCAAGTAAGCATGGATTCAACCTCATCCAATTTAGCATATAGTATGACGTGCAAATCAGTATTGAAGTTCTGGTGCAGTATGCTTGGCCAAAGGATTCTTGCTAAATATGTTGAGAAAGGATCCTAACGAAGTGCTGCTCAAGTGGTCAAACAAGAAGGGTGATACGATTTATGATGGCAATAATAGCATACATAAGCTTCTTGAAAGGCCTAGAAGTATGGCTTGAATGCCATAATTCCACTTGTGCATATGAAGTATAGTAAACATCTAATTTGATCTGCCTTGGATGTTATTAAAAAAATGCTAGATCATTATCTATTGAGATGAAGAAAGGTACACCTGGCAGGTGATGGGTTGTAGTTGGAAAAGAAGAGTAGCAGCTACAGTATCAGAGTTGTTGGTTTCATTCCCTCTAGTAGAAGAATGTAAATTGCAGTTTGTATAAACAGCCAAATGTCACTTAAGATCAGTGCACTGAACCTCTATTCTTGGCAGTGTTGACTCCAGAGTTTAATGACATCTGTGAGTTAGGATGAGTTGTAGCAGCTCGATGAGGTCAGCGCTGCTATATATTACATTACTCTGAAAAGCGTTGAGGAAAAGATAAATATAAAAGATGTTATATTCAAAAATGAGTGGGAAAGTTCTCGCCTTTCAAACGAATCTAAAGGGAAAAATGTGGAACAAATCATTTATGATTTTAAGCAATGCTTTTTGTGAAGCGCTGTGAGAAGTATGTGAACCAATTGTTGATATGCTTCACATGGTTGATAGAGACACCCCTTCTATGGGTTTTGTTTATGATGGTATGTATCGTTGTAAGGAAGCTATATGCTTCCTAAGTTGGGGATTATCTTGGCTTGGCTATTTAAAGGAACCAAAAATAATACTGTTTTGAAGATAACGAGTCAACGATTTTGTGATAAATTATAAAATTGGCAACAAACAGTATAGCTTCATATTGGAACAAGGCAAGAAGATGCAAGTGATCACAAGGGCTATGTCTACTCATTTACTAAAAGGTCAGGCCTGTGACCTTTTCATTGGACTCTTCAAAATTATATGTTTTCCTCAATAGCCTTCAGACATTTGGAACAACTTGAAGAAATCCATTTTGGGATTAGTCTTATGATCCACCATACTAGATTGGCTGAAGGAAACAACTCCAAATAACATAGAATTTTTCTATCAAAAAATTTATAAAATCCACACAAACAAATAGATTATCAATTTCTGATATATCAAAGTACACATAACACTAATAGTATCTTTATAAGCATCCACAAAATAACAGCTTTGCATACCTGCGGGATATCTGTGGTGACAGTGCCTGCTTTGGGATTTGGCATAAGTCCACGAGGACCCAGTAACTTCCCTAAACTGGCAACCTGTAAGCACAGTTAGTTAAGCAATTATTTAGTTCAAAGAGACAAGTAGTAGAAAGGAAGAAGAAAAAAGAGAATAATAGGAGATAGATAATAAGAAAGACAATTTTATTAATGTCTATAAAATCATAAATGACCACAAAAGTAGGTCAATGGAAACAAAAGGTACAATTAGTATAAATACAATTTGGGATCCAAAAGCAACACCTAGATCAATGCTGAAAGAAAAATCATAAAAAAGCAAAAAGCTATGAGCTAATGTTCTAGCAAAAAGATATCATAGTGTAAGTACAATGAGAATGCTAGAGAAAGGAGATCTTGGTGCTGAGAAATAGAGAGAGAGGACGTCAGCAAACTCCTAGATCAATGCTGAAAGCAAAATGATAAAGAACTAATTGCCTAGCAAAAAGCTATAAACTAATAGTCTAGCAAAAGGATAAGATAGTGTAAGTACAATGATACAATAAGAATGCTAAAGACTGGAGATCTTGGTGCTGAGCAATAGAGAGAGAGAGAGAGAGAGAGAGAGAGAGAGAGAGAGAGATTGTTCATTGATCTTCTCCTACTACAGGGAGGTCATTCACCTCATCTAAGGTTTGTTTGTTGGTAATTTATTCACTGAAGTTAAAATCCTACTATGGCTTAGTTAGAAATCTGAAGCTTAGGATATATTAATTGAATGTAGCCAGTGCATATCAAATGTGGGAGCATTTCCAGCAGATAGAAAAAGAAAATTAAAACTGCATCATGCTTTCTTTAAGTAAGATATTAAATCTAATTAGTCTATGATACAATAACAGGTGAAGTTGCATTGCAGCTAATTATTTATAAAATCTCAATCCATCATTATCTCTATAAGCTTTGATATGTTTATGTGAATTGATAACCCATTCCCTTATCATCATTTATATTACATAAGACCCTATTCATGGCACTATAAGGACTGTTTATTGTTACAGGAAGAAATTGTCAATGCATAGCAAGAGAATGCGGACTTTTACTCCATAAAAATTTTCTTTATTCAAAAGTAGGGTCCTACCCATGTGCAAAACGACGAGTCTTAATAGATTTAACAAGGAAGATTATTCCACATTGAGAATTTATCAGTGATGCAGATATATGCAGCTATCATCTAATTTTCATATGATACCCTCACACAAAATTTCCATCGCAGTCATGTCTAAGAAATGGATGTCAGTTCTCAAATATTGTAATCTTCTTCAATAAGAAAGACAAAAATGATCTTGTTTTAGTATGATACTTCTCATGCTTCTTATGTTCTTTGTTTCTATAGGCTTTTAACAAAAATACATTTCAAAAGAGCCAAAGAAGTCATCAGTGGATTAATGTACTATTAATGTTGTGTGCACTGTGTACATTAACAGTCCTGTTTTTTGAAAACAAGCTACCATGATCAAACCTTAGAAACTGTAGTCTAGTTACAATATGGCAAAGAAATAGTCCAACCATATATTGCATGAAATCACTAAGTTACCTACAAATTAGCTGCCTTTATAAATATTATCTGCTCATATCATCAAAAAGTCACATCTAGATGCATTCATGACTTCTGCACTAAGTCTTCAAGATTCAAAACCATGACATGAACCTTGGTTTATGCATTCCTGCCATAGGAAATCCCGCATTCCAATTGTAGATTGCTGTACTTTCGAGTGCCATTGACCTATTTTGGTCATTTGCAGACATTAATTAAATTTCCTCTTTCTTTCTTTCTTTCATGAAGGTATTCTTTCTGACTCAAACATAGGAAGGAATAACATACAACAAAAACACGATGAGGTAATTTTTTTAACTACAATATGCCACACAATGATCATAATCTGCAAAGACCTTCCAATGAATACACATATGCAGATTGCAGCTACATAAAATTACCACCGATCAGCAAACTAAGAGACGTGTGAGCAAAAGCCATATTAGCTCAGAAGACCACGAGAACTAAATGCTAGAATAATATTCACCTGCCAATTGCCAATTACCATCATCCATAACTTCCCCTAGGACTCATAACTAATAGAGTAGGACAGTACATGATTGAGAACTTAAAATGAGAAAAAATAATTCGCTCATTCCCTAAAAATATAAAGTCACCTTCTCTGAATTGCTTTCCATGTTTTGTTCTGATTTGAACAGAAAAATTCAAAAATATCTCAATAATGAAAAAGAACATCTTACAAGAAAACATGAATTAAATTTTATTCGTCAAAACATCTTGGTCATATGACTGGTTAAACCTTGATTCATCCTCTGCATATTCAATAGCACATTGAACAATTGGCCTCTAATTAGTTTGAAATTGATAACCAATGCAGATCCAGAACATGTATGTTCTAGAAGAAAATTTATGAACATCAGCATAATGAATGTCATGTTCTGTCTACCGTGGATATAATTGCCTGGATCTGTCAACTTCAAGCTTACATTTAAGAATAAATAAATACAGTTGATTTCACTTTCACAGAACAACATATTAGTTCAGTCTATGTAATCGAAAGTTGCAAACTCTATGACTTTTGGTGATACTGAATCTCCAGAAATAACAAAGGTTTCATTATGAAACAGATATGCTCGATATCATTTGGTCTTTAACTCATTCTAAGCAAACGAATAATGAGATCACAGCAGGTACAATAAAGAAAGATTATAAGATGAAACGTCAGCCATTTTCTTTTAAAAAAAGTCTCAATTAAAGAATGTATTTAATGCTTGGATGGTCCAGCAAGACTTAACAACCCTAAGTTCCAAAGACAAATCCCACCTTTGGCATCATATCTGGAGAAGCAATTAATTTATCAAACTCCATAAAGCCTCCTTTAATTTGTGCAATCAAATCTTCTCCTCCGACCAAATCAGCTCCTGCGTTCTCAGCCTCAATAAGTTTTTCTCCTGCAAAATTACAGATATTAAAAGTGAGCTGCAATAGAAAACATATTCAAAGTCCCTGGAAGATATTCTATCGCTGTTTCCACCAATTTTCTCCCCAACATTTGATCTTTCCATCAAAATAAATTAAAACACCCTGCCGAGGAATCAATAGATATTAAACTTATAAAACAATCAGAAATAATATCCTAAGTTTTGAATCTTGTGGTAAATAGTAAATACTAAATCGTTCATGAAATTTTTGGAAATGGAATAGAACAAACTAATCCCCCATGGTTAAACACCACAGAGAAAACAATGACTGTAGTAATTACTTAAGGTGGATATTTATTTATAAGTTCACTAATCCCAAAAGTAAACAGTTGTTTAAAACTTTCTCTTTCAATTATAAAAAAAGAAACAACTTTAAAAGTTAGGTAGCCCGTTACAGTACTAATGATGGAATTTTCTCCTTTAAAAATGAACTTTAATTAGGATATATATGTTATCTTTCTCTTGGATGACCCCTAGCAACCAATCAAAATAAATTCTAGTTTTGGATGTAACTAGCCTAAGAGAATACCAAGTGCCCAGCGAAGGGGATCTCAAAGAGACTTGATGAAGAGCAATCTTTCCAGCTATGGCATCCACCACCACCTTGGAATCCCCATAAAGATTGAGAGGAAAGGTGGAGATAATGTGCAATATTTAGCACCACAATTGGGACATTAGTGGTGCTAAATATTGCAAATCATCTCCACCTTTCCTCTCTCAATCTTTATGGGGATTCCAACGTAGCAATAGACACCAGAACTGGAAAGTATGCTCTTAATCAAATCTCTCTGAACCCCCCTGCACCAGGGACTCGATATTAAGAGCAAATTCAGCTTCTTTCACATTTCCCATATATTCAGGAAGACAACTCGGAGGCTGACTCTGCAGTAAGAGAGGCCTCTTTTCTGCCTGCTGATGATTACATAGCTGTGATAGTTCATTCAGATGGGGCTCAATCTTCATGGCTGGACTTCCAATGATGCATTCCCTAATCACCCTTCAACAGGAAGTCTGCTCTTTCTCTGGCAACATGCCGGCTTCTCACTCCCATAGATTTTTGGTAATCTGATTCGATATTCCATCTTGATTACTTTGCGCTTCTATCTCACATGTAAAGTCCCTGCTGCAGTGATCTATTATTAGTTGATGTATAATCACTGTGAAGGGGGTCAGCCATTGGTGGGAATGCCAGCAAGGTTCCATATCAGCAGGCAGTCTGCAGTGTACACATTCTCAGCCTTCTTGTCTGTCTCTCTGTTTCATAGGTATTAGGAGTATCATTGGATTACAGCTCTTTTAGAGACTAACTGTTGTAGCTTTCAAAGCTTGAAGAATTAATTTTCCAGTTTCTGTGGGCAGTGTTGCCCCCTCATATGGTACGTGGAGATTGTGATCACATATAGGCAACTAGTACCAGAGCCACCCTTTCAGCGGTGTGGTGTTCCAGTTCACATTTGATGTGAGCACTCCTGCTTAGTCATCTTGAGCTTAGATTCATGACATCCTTCAGCCTTTTGCTACATGATGGTTTCATCTTACAATAGACTTGCCCAGTCGACCTCAGTTGACTCATTGAGGGTATATCAGCTATCTCACATATGCACATGCAGATGGTACACTATGCTTTCATACACATGGTCATGGCACTTTACTTCTTTTCTTCAATTCAGTCGCTTTACTATGGTTTCATGTGTGGGTTTCCTGCTTAGACATGGTGATATGGTTTCTTATATGGTTGTGACAGTGATAAACATTAGGTGCGATTTAATAACACATTATAACACTTATAATTTTATTATTTGCCTCGTCGTACCATGGAGAATATAATTTTCCTTTAGATAATTGTCGTCATCTCTTGAGTCGAGTTATACTACTAGACACCTAGGTAGGTGTAGCATGTCCATATCCCAAATCATACTTAACACTTTCCATCTTCCCAATCATTTCGTTTTCCCACTCATGGTTGTCTTGTCATATGTTATACATCAAGGTCTATATTTACTAGTCCCGTGATGAAAGCCTCGTCTTAAGAGCTATAAGCTCAAGGATAAAGAAGCAAAATAATAAAGCTTGAGCTATGGCACCTCGCTATGAGTCCAATGTCCCAAGTCCCGTGCTTAACAATGTATATCTAAAGAAAAGGGACTAAGAAAAAAGAAAGAAAAAAACAAGATAAGGGATAATACGAAACAATGTCAAGGATGTTGAGATTTGGGTACCTTGGAAAGTGGTCCCCTTGTGTTTGTGAGTCTCTAAACACAAAGGGGGAGACTATTACCCTTATACCTTTACTTTATGTTCTAATTTCACTTTGACTTAGTCACTTAAGTCAAAGTGAAATTTATCACTTAAGTCATAAAGTGACGATTAATCCACAAAGTGGGTGAATTAATAGACATAAAGCAAACTATGGAAACTTGAGCAAAGTGGGTTTGCAAGTGAGATTTATGAGATGAGATCTCACCCATTGATTAGACCTGGCTAGATCTAATCTAGGCCATTGATCTTTTAGGTTTGGCCAAAGAGAGGCTAAAGGAGGCAAAAGGGTAAGGATGAGATTCATTCTTCACTTGAGAGAGTTGAGAGAAGAGGAGGATCTTGATTTTACATCTATCTCCAAACTGGTTTTCCCCAAGGGGATTTGTCTAGGGTCATGTTGACCAAAAACACTATGAGTTCATTTTTCATGTGTGCTTAGTAATTTATCAGCTGTAAAGTAGTTAAAAGATCTAGAGGAGTATTGTATGTTTTTAAGGTATTTGCATGTGCTAACATCAGTTACGAAAACACTTGCAAGGGCACCTTAAAAAGAGCACCCAATCATAAGCTTGCAGGCAGATTTGAGGCAGAGAAATATCAGACCTGTTTTCTGTCCTAAAACAGCAGCAAGGACAGTTCTGGAACCTTAAACATAGAGCCCAACAGCAGGTCAAAGACAGACCTGTTGGGCAGCCTCTTAGTTCCTCAGAGTTTTATATGGTATCAGAGCCTAAGGGCTAAGTTTTGGCTGATTTTGTGGAGCATACAGTGGGCAGAATTCTTGGACTGTTTTGGACAGTTTTGGACAGACTCTTTTCACACTTGTGTGTACAGGAGTGAGGCTGTACAGTGGGCAGAATTCTTGGAATGTTTTGGACAGACTCTTTTCACACTTGTGTGTACAGGAGTGAGGCTGTTTTCTTTTGCAGAGATTAGCATCAGTTTGGGCTTCAGTGGGCAGTCATGTCGATGACACAGATGAGGACAGAGGATAGGCTAGCAGGAGCTAGCAACTGGTTCCCTTGGAAGACTAGGATTGTATTTGTCTTGGAGGATCTTGAACTATGGGATATAGTTCAGGCTCTAGTGATTCTTCCTCCTGTCACTACTCCCTTGGTGGTAGCAGAGTTTAGGAAGAGGAACACCAAGGCAAAGAGGACTATCTATGATGCGGTAGGAGACCATGTCATACCTCATTTGACTGGTAAGGAGTTTGCCTTTGAGATGTGAGACTTGTTATCCCCTAGCCTAGGGATAACTAAGGAGATCACATCTCGAGGCCCACAGTTTCTAGACCTAGAGTACCGAGAGCCAGACGACTTGAGCATGGCCCCAGAGGGCCTCTCTTTTCTTCAATGCAGTCCATTCATCACCAGCAGCAGTATCCATCCCACCAGCGGTGGGTCTTGCTCCATGAGGTAATGAGTTCGGGTATCATGGTATGTATCACTCTGATTTTTGAAGTACTTGAATATGTTGTATTGAATCCTTCTTCATTTCATGACGTTTTCTTGGAAATTATGCTCTTTGCCTCATTTATACCTGGAAGGGTAACACGGTGCCCTAGTAAGTTTGTTTCCCTTTAGGATGGGTTGCTACTGGGTGGGTCTGTGAAAATTCATTGTCGGTTCCCTCCATTCTTACCACTTTCCATCCTTATTCCTTCCATCTCCCCTATCCTTGTTTGGGCATTGGGATTGGCTACGCTAGGAAGGGTTGTACCTTACCTTGTGGGAAGAAGGGGCTAAAGGCACAGAGGGTAAAAGTAGTTGGAAAGAGTTAAAAGCCAATGTTGAAGCCTTTGAGATACTTCGCCCAGGGATCCCCGAGAAAGCATTGAAAAGCTTCTCAGTAAGGAAAGGCGACCCATAAGATACATAAACACTCAAGGTACTAGTTGATGGATGGGACGTCTCATCATGAGCCGACCTATTATGACCATGGGCATGTAGCGGTATGACACTACCATCTATCTGGTCACCAAACCAAGGTAGTGGCTCTTGGTGGGATAGCCAAGAGAAAGGGGGTCTCATCACAAGCCAGCCTTCTCATCTCCCTGAAATGCTTGTGGATAACATTGTCACCTCTGGCCACCAAGCCAGAGCAGTGTCCCTCATCTCTTCCCTTGAAGCATAAAAGAAAAAATATCAAAAGCAATGAAGCTAAGAATAAAAGGCATTGAATGGGCTAGGAAAGAATGGCATCTATGACAAGGTGCAACTCGCCCTCTACAAAGGCACCCACAGGTAAGATCTACATTTCCTTGTTATCACTGCACCCCCTGCCCAAACACTTACCCCACTCCACTTCACACACTTACATGACCTAGATTGGTTCTCACATGGGAAACACCCCAAACTTAAGAAGGATTAGCCCAATAGGACACCCTGAGACCTTCTCCAAACCTGACTTGCTAAATTTCATAATGTCTTTGAGCATTCATCTAGGTAAAGGGGGGTTTGATGCACATGTTTGGGTAATTTAATTATTGGATGTGATTTACATGTTATGATCCCTGTGACTTATGAACCCCTGGAGGGCATACTTGTTGTTGCTACAGGACTTTGCTCGATGGATAGGTAGACATGGGGGAATGATTAGCTCAGACCTCCATGGGGCTGAAAGCCCACAGATGGATGTTGTAAGCCCAGCCAGGGGCAAGAAGACATCAGGGACTTCCACCAGGAAGAAAGAAGGACGTTGCCCTTGGAGACACCCTAGCAGACCTAGACCCAGGGGGATCTTGCTCTTCCACCTGGACGTTGACCTTTGAGAGTCCATGACGTCACCGTCATGACCCTAGACATCATCCAGACCTAGGGTTTGCATTTTGAGGGTAGTTGTGAGCTGGTTGGCACATGTGGGCATCATTCAAGGCCTCTAGAGGCCAAACGTTTTGCATCTAGAGCCCAACCTTCCACCTTGGGGGTCCAACATCACCCTAGAAGGGCATGACGTCACCCTTAGGGATGATTTTACATGCTAATTAATTTTATTTATGCCAAATTTGAATTTATTTGTAAATTGGCTTGGTCGGCCTTTATTTGACCTGAAATTAATTAAAGGTCACCAGTTTTGTATAAATAAACATAAAGTATATTCATTTTTATCATCACAACTTCTCACACAAGAGGAGCGGTCTGAAATTTGCGCCCTAGAAGGGCTATTGGCTGAAATTGAGAGGCGCACTCTTGTACAAGGTTGATTTTTTTGCAAGTTGGATCAATCTTGGAAGCTTTTATGGTGATCTTGCATGGTATTTTTGTTGATGATTGCAGCGTCGTGTGACATTCTCCAGGATACGTTCTCCTCTGGACTGAGTTGAGTCAACCTGTGAGGGACCATGTGATGGGTGTGCCCATGTGATGGGTGTATCGTTCACCTATATGAGAGTTGAGTCGATGTGTGGTCTCTTGCCTTTGTACTCTTGTGGACTCAGTTGAGTCAAGCTTGAGATGGTACTCCAGATGATTCTCCTGTAGTATCAGTTGAGATAGAGATATGTTGAGTACGACATCCCTGTGGCTGAGCACAGGTGGACGTGTCCCTAGTGGCTTAGCACTAGTGGGCGTGTGGATCCCTTGCTATATTGTCTAAGTGTAAGATTTACTTGTAACCCTAATTGTGATGTAAAGGGTACAAGTCGGCCCCACCATATGTGAAAGATAATTAATGTTTATTGTAATAAATAATTATATTTTTGAGTTATTGAGGTCGGGTATTGTGCCAATATACACACCTATTGTTGTGTATGGTCTTGTATAAATAGAGGTGATTTCCCCATTTAGGACACACGCTCACACTTGTCACTTGTCATTTGGAAATTTCAGCAACACTTGTAAGACTGAAGTGCACACCTCTCTTGGGCGCTAGTTTCAAGGTTGTAGAAGCACCCTCTTGTGTGAATTGGGGTTTATGGTTGAGAATATAGCAAAGGATTGTTGGGCTTTTCTCCCTTGTTGAGAAGGGTTTTCCCAGGATATTTCTTGTGTTCTTGTGCATGGTAATTCTTCTTGTGATATTGGTTATTGCGGCACTTGTGTATGGTGTTGCTGCATTTGTTTATGGTTCAAGTACATGCTAAATGAAATAAACCTCATGCTTGAGCCTAGCATAGTGAAAATTCAACATGGTATCAAAGCATAGGACTTGAAAGAGCCATTGCACAAGAATTAAAAGCCATCCGTCCTCTTTTCTGCAATTCGTACGGCCCTCTAGGGTTTCTGAAGAAAATATACGGCCCTCTATTTTTGGTTGTTTCAACACCCTACACTAAAACGTTGGGGCTAAAATTGGCATAGGAGTGTACAGCCTCCTTCAGCGCACCTCCAGAGACTCTCATAGTGCAAATCCGAGAAATTTTGATTTTTGGCCCTAGGGTTTCTAAGGTTCCACAATTTTCTGCAGAAATTTCGGTTCTAGGGTTTCTACAGCTCACCAGTGTTCCTGTGACCCTCTAAAGGCTTATTGTTGGCAGTCATAAGTCCAATGAAACCTAAAGTTGCTATCCTAGTCGTTAGGTTTCCTAACCTATGTTAATATTATGGTAGCTTCGGGAGGTATGAACCTCTATTGTGACCTATGATGAGACTAGAATCCTCCAGAAGGAAGCAAAGAAATGAAGGAAACCCTAGACAGGTTGTCGACTGCAGAAATATATTTAATATGAATTTATTAATACCCAGAAGGAGAAGTCGACCCCAGTTAAACTGCCCAGACTACTATAAATACAGGGCGCCAGTTCTCATTATTCACATCTCAGCAGTTGCAGAGTGAATTGGATCTGCGCAGGTGCAGTTGCAACTTGTGCGCAAGTTTCTGGGAAAGTGTGCACTAGCCTCTAGGTGGGATTATCTGATCAGCTTGGTTTCTATTCTTGCTTGGTGCATTAGCCTCTCTTGGCTATTAGATTTCTACCAAGATTCTCTTCTCTGTCAAGGTCAAGGTGCTCGGAGGGTGGCTTCAGCCTGTGGTTGGGTGACGAGGGTATCATCAATGGTAAAACGAGCACAATCTTCTATATTCTAACAACCTAGTTGCTAAGGGTTTGTGGAAGAATCTGCAAACCATGAGGAACAGAACCTTGGTTGAAGACAGGCGTGATGGATCAAGCAACTTCAATTCTTCGAAGTCAAGACTACAGATCACCCTGGAAGAGGATGACCTATTGAGTGTGATACAAAAGGCTCTACCAGAAACAACTATTGATGAAGAGAAAGAAGAAAGGAAGGAAGATGACGTCAAGGCAAGGAAGATAATCATCTACTCAGTGAGAGATCATCTCCTACCTCGTATTTCCAACATGAAGACAACTTATGAGATGTATGAAGCATTGAAGAATATGTTTGAGAGAAACAACACCCTCAGACCTCTTACATTGAAGAGTCAGCTTCAAAATATCAAGATGACAAAAGTTGACACCGTTGCTACCTTCTTCATGAAGATTTAAGAGATCCGAGATCAGCTAGGTGTCATTGGAGAAACTATATCAGACAAAGAACTTGTCTTTACCACTCTCAATGCTCTTTCAAAGCATTGGGAACCATTCCTTCAAAGTATCAGTGGTAGAGTAGAACTACCTGCTTTTGATTGTCTATGGACAGATTATACCCAGGAGGAAATCAGACTTATAGCTAGAGGAGTGCAAGACTCCCCTCATGATGACAATCATGCTCTTGCTTTTCATACAAAGAAAAGAGGAAAGAATAGAAGAAGCTTTAGTCAAGCATTCAAAGGTAAGAAGATTTCATCAGCTTCAAGTCATGATCATAGAAAAGACAAATCAAAGATCCAGTGTTTCAGATGTGACAAGTATGGACACTTTGCGAAAGATTGTCCTACCAGGAAGAAAGGAAGACAACTTGCCTCCACTGTTGATGTTGATGCAGAATCACGTCAGAGAGATGAAGACATAAAAGATGAGACCTTATTCTTCTGATCTTTCTCAGGAGGACCAAAAGCAAGATTGAGCATGACTGTAGACTAAGGTAAGTTTTGTACTACATTCCTTATTTGATTTCATCATATCACGTAGTTGCTTGCATTTTGATAATGAAGGGTATTATCCCTGGTATGGGAGCGCTCATGACTTGGACCATTATCCCTGGTACGAGAGTCCTAGTACAGGAGGCCATTTTGGTTATTATCCCTACGAGAGGCCATCTTGGTTATTATCCTAGCACGGGAGGCTAATAATGTACTGTAGAGGCAGTAGAGGACCTGAGAAGACATGGTATGTCTCCAGGTTAGCAACACAAGAAAAGGAAGATGTTTATCCTTCAGACTTCAGAGGGAGTCAAACTATTTGAGAAGAAGGAAGAGACAGTAGCTTCTCCCCCTTCAGCAGTTCAGAAGGAGACAGCCATTGATCCAGTTGCTCCAGTAGATGCTCCCAAAGACATTGCAGTAGGCCATAAAAGGCTTGCCTAGGCTCGACAGACTCTGCAAGAGGCAGAGGGACATGCAGCTCCTCGAGCACATTCCAAGAGAGCAAGAGACCACAGAGGTTCTCAAGCTATGTTTCAGCCATAAACCACATCATTGATACTGAGCCTTCTTGTCATGGAGAAGCAGTAGGTCAGCAGGTATGGCAAGATGCCATGACAGAAGAGTATCAGTCCATCATGAAGAATGATGTGTGGGATATTATTCTGAGACTAGAAGGGAAGTCCGTAGTGACTTCCAAGTGGATCTATAAGATCAAGCATGCAGCTGATGGAAGTGTCGAGAAGTACAAAGCGAGATTTGTTGCCAGAGGATTCTCACATGTAGAGGGAATTGATTATGAGGAGACATTTGGTCCTCACATCGTCACACTTTTTATGCGTACTATCATTGCCTAGCGACATCATGGGTTGGGAGATTTACATGTGGGATGTAAAGGCGACCTTTCTCCAATGGTGAGATTGAGGAAAGAAGTTTACATCAAGCGTGATTGGCGATACATGGCAATGGAGGTTGAAGAAAGCCCTATATGGACTAAGACAAGCACCTGCGACTACAAATCTCATGTGTGCAGGTTGAAGAAAGCCCTATATGGACTAAAGCAGGCACCTCGTGCTTGGTACGAGAAGATGGATGGATTTCCAATGAGTTTGGGCCTCAGCAAGAGTGTTGTTGATCCAAACCTATATTATCACATTGTTGGTGACGAGTGCCTGATCTTGGTCCTTGGTCCTGTACGTTGATGATTTATTCCTCACTGGTTCATAAAGTCTTATTGTTGAATGCAAGCGTGCATTGACTTCTAAATTCGAGATGAAGGATCTAGGTATGATGCACTACTTCTTGGGACTAGAAGTATGGCAGAGGATTGATGAGATTTTCCTGAGTCAAGGAAAATATACAGTGGAGTTATTGAAGAAATTCGATATGACAGACTGCAAATCCATGCCTACATCGATGGTGATGGATTTGAAGAAAATGAATGAGGCTTCTACTGATCCAGGCAAGATTGATCCACATCTTTACCGACAGCTGATTGGATCATTGATGTATCTGGTTAACACCAGACCTGATATATTCTATGTAGTGAATATACTCAGTCAGTTTATGAGTCATCCGAGACAGACTCACTGGATAGCAACGAAGCATGTGTTGAGATATCTACGAGGCACAATTGGATATGGCCTGAGATATGCCTCTAATGTAGACATGAGATTGCAGGGATATGTCGATGTAGATTGGGCAGGGAGCACAGTGGACCGGAAGAGCACATCTGGTTGTTGTTTTACCTTGGGGTCTGCCATGGTTCCCTGGTGCAATAGGAAACAGAGCTCTGTGGCTTTGAGTACCGCAGAAGCAGAGTATATAGCGTTGAGTGTGGCAGTATGTGAAGCAGTCTAGCTTTGCAAGCTCCTTGCAGATTTATTTGATCATGAGATGGATTCTACCATTATTCATTGTGATAACCAGAGTTGTGTGAAGCTCTCAGAGAATCCTGTGTTTCACGATAAATCGAAACACATTGAGATCAAATACCATTATATCAGAGATATGGTGAAGAGGAAAGCAGTACACATGCAGTACCTTTCTACACATGAGCATATTGCAGATGTCTTCACCAAACTGCTTGTTAGGACGAAGTTCAAGTACTTTTGTGAGAGACTTGGCCTAGTGGAGAATGCCTCCCTAGCTGAGAGGGAGTTAATGATTGCAACGTCATGTGACATTCTCCAGGATACGTTCTCCTCTGGACTGAGTTGAGTCGACATGTGAGAGCCCATGTGATGGGTGTATCGTTCTCCTATGTCAGAGTTTATCGAATGTGTGGTCTACCGTCTCCTGCCTTTGTACTCATGTGGACTCAATTGAGATAGAGATTTGTTGAGTACAACGTCCCTGTGGATGAGCATAGGTGGACGTATCCCTAGTGGCTAAGCACTAGTGGACGTGTGAATCCCTTGCTATATTGTCTAAGTGTAAGATTTACTTGTAACCCTAATTGTGATGTAAAGGGTACAAGTCGGCCCCACCATATGTGAAAGATAATTAATGTTTATTGTAATAAATAATTATACTTTTCAGTTATTGAGGTCGGCCCTATTGTGCCAATAGACACACCTATTGTTGTGTCTGGTCTTGTATAAATAGAGGTGATTTCCCCATTTAGGACACACACTAACACTTGTCACTCGTCATTTAGAAATTTCAGCAACACGTGTAAGGCTGAAGTGCGCACCTCTCTTGGGCGCTAGTTTCAAGGTTGTAGAAGCACCCTCTTGTGTGCATTAGGGTTTATGGTTGGGGGATCTTCTCTTGAGAATATAGCAAAGGATTGTTGGGTTTTTCTCCCTTTTTGAGAAGGGTTTTCCCAGGATATTTCTTGTGTTCTTGTGCATGGTAATTCTTCTTGTGATCTTGGTTATTGCAGCACTTGTGTATGGTGTTGTTGCATTTGTTTATGGTTCAAGTACATGCTTAATGAAATAAACCTCATGCTTGAGCCTAGCATAGTGAAAATTCAACAATTTCATGATTATTCTTGGTGCAAGTAGGTAAAATATGCATTTTTTTGTCATTTATTGAATGGTTTATGTATGATTTTATTTGCTCATATAAGATTATGAAATTGCATGATATGCTTAATGCTTGAAGTAAGGAACTTAAATTGCTACTTTCTTACTTTTTATTTGTCAAGCTTTTCATTGAATTGATCTAGTAACTAGTGAAACCCTAGAGCCTTAGTTTCCTAGCACTCTAATGTTTTGACCTAGTTATTTTTGCCTAAGTTCTTATCCCATAAGAAGCCTAAGGAGAACAAGGTGCTAGGACCTAGAATTGCCTACACCCTAGTACCTTGTTTTCTTGCGGAAACTGCATAGGGGGACTTAAGTTACTACTTCTTCTATGCATTCCTCTTGGACTTTTGTGCACTATCAAAATTGATTTGCAGCCTTAGAAGAAGCTGTTCACTTGACTCTATAATCCCTAGAAGGCACTAGTTCTAGCCTCTCTCTTATTGAAGGATTCATTAAACACTCAAACTTTCTTCCTTTGCTAACTTCTACTAACGCTAAACTAGACTAATTCCTTAGCTAACTTGCTGTTGTTGCAAATCACTACTACAGCCATACTAATTCATGCTAATTTGTTGCATTCACCTACATAATCTGCACCTAGCTCGCTCAAAAATTGTTTGTGACAATTGCTAATCAATCTACTAGATAAATGCTAAGTTTACATGGTGTTTCTTTGCAATTTTGAGCACTAGAATTTGTTGCTATTACAAAAGATTGCTACAGCCATCTAACAGCAGCGAATTCTCTGCAAAAGTGACATTTAGTGCTAGCTAGACATTGTCAAATTTGTTTGCGACAATTAATTATCATTCTTCTAAGTTAAAGCTACATTTTCTTGTCTTTTTCAAGCAATTTCAAGGCATATTTGTTGCGGCTGTTACAAAATACTTCTTGTTGTTGTAAACTATTACATTGCTGCAATTTTATATCAGCTAGCCTATTTTTTGAAGGTTCATGGTCTTAAGAAGCACTAACATCATTTTTTGTACTTGAAAGCTCCCACATTTTCTCTGTTGTCTTATTTTGGGCAGGTACACTCCATTTCTACTGTTGCTTCATCCCTTAAAGACCTTAAGAACCTTTTGACTTTATCACTTAAGTCATAAAGTGACAATTAATTCACAAAGTGGGTGAATTAATAGACATAAAGCAAACTATGGAAACTTGAGCAAAGTGGGTTTCCAAGTGAGATTTATGAGATTAGATCTCACCCATTGATTAGACATGGCTAGATTGAATCTAGGCAATTGGTCTTTTAGGTTTGGCCAAAGAGAGGCTAAAGGAGGCAAAAGGGTAAGGATGAGACTCATTGTTCACTTGTGTCAAAGAGCGAAGGAGAGGAGAAGGGAGGCGCACCACTGAGAGAGGAGAAGCCATTGTTGAGAGGACAAAAACTTGAGGAGGTGTCTTGGTAAGAGGCTAGGGCACATCTAGCTTGGGTTTCCTCTTGGTTGGAGCGTGAGGTAGTGGAGGGCGCAACCATTTCTTGTGGGAGCCCAACTAGCTATAGAGGCGCATTTGTGGAGGGCGCACTTCAGTTTTGTGGAGGGCACACTTGTGGGTGAGGCCTTAGTTTGTGGTGAGTGGTGGATCCAAGAGGGGCGCTTCATCTGAGTAGGAGGGCATAAGGATCCACTTATCAGGCAAAGACTTCATCAAGGGCACAAGCATTCTCTAGCAAGCACAAAGGAAAGGGAGCGCACAATTGCACTAGGGGTGCATTTCCCAAGAACTCCATTGTTGAACTTGAGATGAGCTAGAATTTGTATCAGGTTCTTCTTATGTTATTTCATTTTCTACATATGCTTTGAGATCTCTATATATACATCTATCTCCAAACTGGTTTTCCCCGGGGGGTTTTGTCCAGGGTCATGTTGACCAAAAACACTATGAGTTCATTTTTCATGTATGCTTAGTTATTTATCAGCTGTAAAGTAGTTAAAATATCTAGAGGAGTATTGTATGTTTTTAAGGTATTTGCATGTGCTAACATTAGTTACGAAAACACTTGCAAGGGCACCTTAAAAAGACCATCCAATCATAAGCTTGAAGGCAGATTTGAGGCAGAGAAATATCAGACCTGTCTGCTGTCCTAAAAAAGCAACAAGGATAATTCTGGAACCTTAAACATAGAGCCCAACAGCAGGTCAAAGACAGACCTGTTGGGCAGCCTCTTAGTTCCTCGGAGTTTTACAAAGGAAACGTTAACTCATTGCTAAAAATGCTTTCTCATGTGGATGAACATCTTTAAAGGCCTTATGTGTGGCTATGTAAGTCAACTCATGAAGTTATCCACCTTTGTCATATCATCCATCATATCATCTACTTCTAACTTACTGATCTACGAAATATCTCTTGGTCTTAGGAGTTGTCACATGTAATAAAGGTTGAGGTTGCCCCACCATGGTAAAACTTAGGCAAATTATAAAATTAAACTAACATTGTGATCTTGCTAGAAAAGATCACTTGGTGTGCACTACTTAATGACTTGTATATTGAGACTTGACTCATCACTATGAATTGGCACCTTGAATTGGGATCTGTGTACTTGCATCAAGAGTTGCATCTATGCCTTGAGATCCGTGGCACTGCCTCGAGATTAGTATACTTTCATTGGGATCTGTGACACTGCATTGTTATCCATGTATCTGCATTGGTATCTGTGACAGTACCTTGGAATCTATGTATCTACATTGGGATATGTGTACATGCCTTGGGATCTGTGATTGCCTTCAAAGTTGTGACAGTGCATTGGATAGTGTGACGAGGACACCACATCATCACACATGCCTCCTAGAGCACCTTTGGAAGGGCGCACCTTCTTGGACAGATTCCTCCACGCATATGAGTTTGTTATGTTGGTTATATAATATTGGACCACACATGTGAGTTCGTTAGAGTTCGTTGGAGGTTGTTACATCATTTTGGACCATTTCTTGGGAGAGCATCTTCGTTTATTGGCATGCGTATGTGGTAGTTGAGGTGGTTGCAAGTGGTTAGAGAATTTTGAATGTGGCTTATGCAGAATGGCCACGGGATTTTCAAAATGTAGTCCTTATAGAAATAATAGAAAAAAATTGACATAGTTATGGTGTTTTTTAAATCTGCCCCAAGAAAATTATCTCCAAATTTTGACCACTCGACATCCCACTTCTTGGACTTGATTCCACATGTGTGGTTGCTATTATGAAGAGTTTGTTGCATCATGACTAGGTCAACCTCCCCAAGGAAAAAGTTTGTTGTTGATTGGACCAAATCAATTGCAATTTTGAGGAGGGCATCCACTTGTTTGAGATGGCTATCTTATCTTATTGTACATGTGGCATCTAGTCCAACTTATTTTATTATTGTTTGACTCTATCCTCTTTAGTTAGTTGGAGGGTTTCTATTTTGAGCATAGGAAGTTAAAGACTTATTGTTATTTTATTGGGACGTTGTTGAGCTCTTCATCTATATAAAGAGCCTCCTCCTCATTGTATTTTTGTTGGAAAATATTGGAAAAAAAATTGCCTCATCTTTGCACAAGTCTTGGTTCGTTCTATTGTATCTTGTCTTGAGGATTTTTTTTGTCTAGGGTGTTGAAAAAAAGAGATGTGCTCGTTTCACCGTAGACAATATCTCAATATTGTCACCCAACCATAGGCACAAAGGCCACCCCCGAGCACCTTAACCTTGACAAATAGAATAATTCTGGAATCAAACCCTAGAACCAATAACCAATCAAGATAGCGTACCTCTCTCTAGAGCTAGCGTACCAAGCAGAAAGTCCAACCATAACCAAAGAGCAAGACACCACTACAGCAGTTGCAGCTCTCCTCCAGTCATGTGCACCACTTGTCCTTATGCAGTTGTGAGAGTGAGTGTGTCAAATGAGCTCTAACGCCCTCTTATTTATAGTCCTCCAAGTGACCTAACTGGGCCGACTTCTACTTCTAGAGTGTTGTCGTCCTTATACACACTTGCAAATGTGGACCAAGTCTCAATCCACTTAGTGTGTCCTCAGAGACACAATGTCTAAGTTCAAGCCCACTGTCACCTCGACTTGAACTCCTTCCGTCTAGGCTTACTCCTAGGGAAGCCATGGGCGGTAGACCCTAGTTACTATGTGAGTTAAAAGATTAATTCTAAGAGTTAATTTTAATTTTAATTTGTTAAATCTAGCCTATATGAAAGGCAAACAATGCAAAGTGCAAGATTTCAATGAGAAGCAACCATTTTCCTAAGTCAACTAAGACTAGTGCCTAAGGTTGGGTAATGGGGTCAGCTAAAGTTACAAAGAGATTACAAAAGTATTACTTCGCAAAATAAATGATTCAACTATCTATACAAAAGAATATAAAGAATACTAAAGATACAACAATATACAACTATGAACAAGAAAGGAAAGCAAACACTAACTTGACTTGATTTGTGCAGGGAAAGGAAAGAATAGTCAAGAGATAAACACCACAACACGACAAGCCAAACAACCCAAACAATGAAGTGCCTCCACAAGATGCGCAACTTCAAGGGGCAATAGATAAAGCAAATATAATCCCCCAAGGGCAAGAGATGCACAACTAGTAGTTAATTATCCACAATGCTCAATAAATTGCATGTAAAGTAACTTAAGTGAAATGCTTGCAAAATTAAAGAGCATAAACCATCAAAAGATTAAGAAATTATACCAAGTTGAGGTGGATTAACTTTTAGGATTGATTAAGTAGATTAAGTTAAAGTGTGAATCCTAAAACTATGTGACTTCCCCAGAACTCTCCCCACTTATACCAAAAAGATTGTTGGGTGCTCAAGAAGTGAGGCAAACAAGGCCACACCCTCGCTCCACAGGTCAATCCGAGAACAAAAGTACTCCACAAGGAGGACACCTAGTGTCGTGAGACCATCCCTGATCTAACACCCCTTGCTTCTTCCTTAGGTTCTTTTTTTGGTGGCAAAGTTGAAGCAGTTAAAGGTGCTCTAATTAACTAGATAAATTGAAGCCCTATCGATCTAAGGTAAATTGAGCCTTAAGAATTAGTTAAGTTAAGTTGGATTAAGTGCTTGCAAGTAAAGTGCTTGAAAAGTAAATTACAAGAAAGTAAAGATGCTTGAATGTACAAGTGCTTGAAAGTAAATTGCTTAAACTTGAAAATAGAGTGAGTGATTGAACTTGAAAGCAAAGCAAATACTTGACAAGAAAGAAATAGCTTGAACAACACAAGTAAGTTACTATGCCTCCACGGCTTAAGCAATTAAATGAAAAGAGCTTCTAAGATCTAAAGATAAACCATAAACACAAGCACTAGAAGCAATAAACCACAACTAAGACCTAGCCTTACGATATAGGATGGTTGGTTTGGCCAAACTCTTTCCTAGGTGTAGGAAAATAATAAAGAATAAACAAAATTGAAAGGAAACTAATCCTAGTCACACAACCTTGTCTTAAGGACAAGTGGGGCAAACTAGAAATGAAAAGCAATGCTGAAAATTAAATCTAAATTCCTAGTCTTACAATATAGGATGGTTGGTTTGGCCAAACTCTTTCCTAGGTGTAGGCAAACTAGAAATTAAAAACGCAGAAATTTTAATTTGCTTGAAAAATGAAAGCCCTAGAGACTCTCTTGGGCTTGCTTACAACTTGAGAAAGGAGAGGGAGAAGGGGTATTCAATACCCTTGATTAGGAGGAGTTTATTTGACTTTAAATGGCCCCAAATGTGTTGTTCCTCCACGTTTCTGTCACAAACCTGCAAAAAAACAGCAAGTAGAACTTGCTAGAAAAGCTGTAAAATTGACAAAAAATCTGCAGAAAATTTCTGTTAATGGAAACCAGAAATTTTAAGTATAAAACCAACAGTATATAATTCGTTTTTTGTCTATTTCATAACACAAATCCACCCAAATATAGAGGAATATGAACAGAAAAGCAGAACAGAAAATACTAGAGGTTTTATGTGGATGATAAAGAAGATTTCCAAATCTGAAATCTATATTCAAAACTCTTTAGGTGACCTGCAAATTTCTTGAAACAATGCTACAGAAAAGAGAAAAGGGTGAGCACATTCATGTAATAAAACAAAATATTTTGTTAGATCTACAAGATATACTCACTAGATCTATGATAATACTACCAAAAGATCTACCCAAACAAAATACTTTGTTTGAGATCCCTACTCTAGATCTACAACAAATGAAAACAAGAAATAATTGGAACAAAATCACCTCATCAAGCAATATGGCACCAAAAAGACTCTTCACACCATGTATCCTCCAAAGATTTCTTGTATTAGAAGCAAGCTAGGACAAATACTTGCCCAAGCTTGAGAAAAGAAAGAGAGAGCAAGAAGAATGAGAGAGAAGAGTGGGAGAGAATGGAGAGGAGAGGAGAGCCTTGGATTAGGAGGAGTTTATTTGACTTTAAATGGCCCCCAAATGTGTTGTTCCTCCATCGCTTCTCGTCACAAACTCCCAAAAACAGCAAGTAGAATCCTGGTTATGAAAAAAGCTTCCAGTAAAAATCTGATTGTGTGGGACCGCTAAAATTTTGTTAATGGAAACCAGAAATTTTAAGTATAAAACCAACAGTATATATATTCGTTTTTTGTTTATTTCAGAACACAAATCCACCGATGTATAGAAGAATATGAAAAGAAAAACGTAACAGAAAATACTAGAGGTTTTATGTGGATGATAAAGAAGATTTCCAAATCTGAAATCTACACATAAAACCCTTAGGTGACCTGCAAATTTCTTGAAACAGTGCTACAGAAAAGAGAAAGGGGAGAGCACATTCATGTAATAAAACAAAATATTTTGTTAGATCTACAAAGAGATACCTACCAGATCTAACGATAATACTACTAAAAGATCTACCCAAACAAAATACTTTGTTTGAGATCCCTACTCTAGATCTACAACAAATGAAAAACAAGAAATAATTGGAACAAAATCACCTCATCAAGCAATATGGCACCAAAAAAGACTCTTCACACCATGTATCCCAAAGATTTCTTTATTAGAAGCAAGCTAGACAAATACTCGCCCAAGCTTGAGAAAGAGAGAGCAAGAAGAATGAGAGAAGAGAAGTGTAGGACGTGAGAGAGAGGAGAGAAATAGGTAGAGTAACCTTGCACTGAGAATAGGTCATGTCAAAAGAGGGAGGGAGGCTCTTATTTATACTTGAGAACGCAAAGTTACCCCATTTGGATGAGTTACAAGTGTCACACACATCCAAGAGAAATAGACAAAGTCAAGGAAAGTCACTTTTAGGGTTTTCTTTGATGTGTAGAAAATCCGTCCTATCAACATCTTAATTTTGACCGGCCTTATGACTCAAGCCAAGTCACTAAGTTTTCTCCTGTCATAAAATTTGTTTCATCACGCTTATAACGTTCTTTTATCCAAAAGTTTGTTTGGTCAGATGTGTTATGGTTGTTGTTCCAATGATTGGCAAGCTCCTAGTAAGTAGTTTCGTTAGATAAATTTTACATTTACTTCCCAATAAACAACACACCTATCTAATCTTTTACTGCTGAAATAAGGGACAGAATAAGGGCTTCCTAACAGCAACTAAAAAATGCATGTGTAGACACGTGTATTTTTGGTCTATGACCCTCGATAAACCCCCGGGAAACCGCCAGATATGATATATATGGTAGAGCAAATGGATCTAAAACAAGAAAACAAATACAATAATGAACTCCGCACAATAGCAACCTGCACGGTGAAGTATCAAGCTCATACCGCCGTATCGAGGGTAAATGTGGTGCTCTCCTCAACCGCCAGATCGCCCGTAATCCCACCGGTAGGTCGTGAAGAGAATCCCTCCACGTAGAATGGTTCCGGCCGCCGTGATCACTCAACTCCGAGCATCTCTAATTCGGCGGCTAGAAACTTTCCTGGAGAATGAGTGTGCTAAACCCATGCTGCCTCCTCGTGATCTCAAGTCTCCAAGAAATATGTATGCAAGTTGCCTCCGCCGTCCAACAATGGTGGTAGCGACCGCTTCCTCACCCATGCACAAAATTTCAACTCCAAACTCCAAGAACTCCTCTCCTACAAAAAGTCTCTATGAAGAATGCGCCTCCTTTGGCCATTTGCCCCCCTTTAGGCACCAAAAAATCCAACCTAAGATCCGTTGGATGAGATCATCCCTAATCTAAGGTTGAGATCACCCAAATAAATGTGACCTCATAACCAACTTTTGGATAAGTTGCCTAAGTCACTTTATGTCCTCTCAAAATCACCAAAAGTGTGATTTAATGTTCACTTTATCAAAAAGTGAGATTTTGCACTTTGACCAAAGTCAAGTACAAAAATAGAACATAAAGTACATAGGACAAAAGCCAATGACTTTCCCTCATGTGCTAAGAAGGGATAACACATGGGGAACACCTCCCAAGGTACACAAATCAACATTTGTAAGTTAGGGTTTGCGGGTTGAGTGAGGAAAGGGGGAAAACACATTTTCCTATGGTCAAACATTAAGTTAGACACCGAGGAGGGCGAATTTAGGGTTTAGGTGGAATTTTTCAATTAAACTTTTTAATTCCCACGTGTCAATTAGCTAGGGAACACCACTTTAAGTTGTTGGCTAAGCAAGAGGGGGTCTTTTAAGTGGAAAATTACTTTTCCAACTTAGGAAAAAGGTTAGGACACCTTTATCATTCTCTCTCATGACTTTTTGTTTCATTATTACAAAAAATTGACATTTTGACTATGTCAAATCAAGCAATTAAATTGTTGTTTTAGAGACTTGGACTCCTCAGGGACAAACACCTAGCAGATCTTGTCCAATTGAGTTGAAACTTGGTCCAAGGGTGTAGGGGGTATCATTCCATTTCTTTTGAGTAGAAATACCCCTATCAAAAATCCCAATGACCTAGTTTTTACATTTTTTATCAAAAATTATTTAAAATTACCACTAACTAGGCAATTTTAAAAAATTAAAAAAAAACTATCTAGACTCTACGGAATTCCGCAAGACTCTAGGAGTTGTATGGCATGGTCATTTACAATATTCCTAGACACTAGCTACCATAGGGCTCGACCATTAGAATG
>SNQJ01S0136261.1:5781-25509 GCA_010110895.2 Picea sitchensis
GCTCCAACTCTCTGGTTTCTCTAGCACCCACTAGAAGGAAGCACCAACTCCCTAAATATTCCAGCACCAACTGGATGGAAGCACCAACTTCCTGAATGTTCCAGCACCAACTGGATGGAAGCACCAACTTCCAGTTACACAGGATCCAACCTTTATAACAGAGAACACTTGTGCTCCCTAGCACCACCCTGCCACCCTGGTTTCTCGGTCTACAACCAGATGGAAGCTACAACTTCCTGTGTTCAAGTTCGCACTTGAACCTCTGAGGACAACAGTCCTCCCGAGCACCTCCCAACCACCCTTATTTATTATCAATAATGAATACACAGAAAACTACTCAGATAAAGCAAGTCTTACCAATCCTTCTCTGTATCTGATCTTCAACAAATTGTTCTGCAACTCTTTTCTTCTTTTGTTTGTTTAGCATGCCTTCTCTGCATCACCTTCTCTGTCATTCTGATCTTCTTCTGTTCTGTCGGTCATTTTTCTCTGTGTCTGTTCTGCATTTCATCTCGCTCTTCACCTTTGCTTCATCTCTTTCTATGCCTCTACTCATTTTCTTTTTCTTTCTGTTTACTCATTTTGCATTCAAAACGACCAACCCGGTTCAGTCTCGCTCATTTTATTTTATACAAGCTACCTTTACGATTCCACTTCCCCTTCCAATCGGTAATACAAGGACATCTGGCTTGGAAAATGAAACGCTAACTTCTTTTTCATCATCAGTCCATTTCTCTTAACTGATTCGTAACTAAAGCGTGAATGTGTGAGGAAGAACAGTAGCCCTCCGATCAATATTTGATCCAACGGTTCAGATCTAATCGGGATTTCACTCATCGCGATTTCGACATTTGCGATGTCAAAATTCACAAGTCCTCTGGACTCGC
This sequence comes from Picea sitchensis, assembly GCA_010110895.2. Taxonomy (NCBI): domain Eukaryota; kingdom Viridiplantae; phylum Streptophyta; class Pinopsida; order Pinales; family Pinaceae; genus Picea; species Picea sitchensis. Next base: position 6,669 of record SNQJ01S0136261.1, read on the forward strand.
GATTCTCCGATTCCCGATGGCTCCTTTCATACGCTAGCCCTCCTGAGCTTAGCTCCCGGTCAACGTGACCGTCACTCCGTGACCACATCCTTATCTCTGACAGCTGGTCTCCACTACGCCACTGTCCTCCTTCGCTGCTGTGCTGACATCTGGCGCCCACTCATCGGGGTTTCACGGATCGCGATTCTGAATTGCACAAAACTCTTGTCAACGGGATCCCTGATTTCCTGATGAACAAAATGCCAACGGCGCCTTGATCTTCGACACCTGTCCCTCAGATGGACGGCCCGGATCCCTTCGGGATTTCGAGACTTTCGATATCAAGTGACTTTGTGATTTCAAAGTCCTGATCGCCGATGCCTCTCCTGACGTCACACGTGGTTTGACACGTGTTAGATCCTGCCATGTGTCACTCTGATTCATGACTTCCATGTGCCTGAAGTCTTGAATCTACCTGCCACCTGTCATTCCCTGGTTGTGCCACGTATCCCTTGCTGACGTGGTTTGCTGTCGTGAGTTGGATCAACGGTTCAGATGCAATCTTGGCTCAACGGCTATGATTACATTGTGAAATCGCATATCACAATTTTGGGATTTTCGTTGTCATTGTTCACGAGACTTGTGAAACTCCGATTCCCGATTCTCCGATGAGCAAAATCAACGGTCCATCTCTCAAGCTTGCTTTAACGGCTGTGATCAAATCGTGAAATCACATATCGTGATTTCAGGGTTTTCGTTGCATTGTGTTCTTTGCATATTGAAATCCCGATCCTCGAAACTCCGATGAAGCCTCTTGTCTACAAGTGGATGGTCCCGATCTCTGCTTGATTTAACGGCTGCGATCGAATCACGAAATCGCATATCGCGATTTCGGGGTTTTCAATGTCAAGTGAATTGGACATTTCAAAGTCCCGATCCCCAAATCTCTGATGACTTATCTCCCTTGTAACTTCTGCAGATCTGACATTTGTTGGACTTTCAGGAAATTTGAATGGGATCTAATGGTCACTGGATCTCTGTCTTCCTTATTCTCTGTAAACTCTTGCTGCACGCGTTTTCTTCAATGCTGTTCCTCCTGAGCTTTTACGTCCGAATCCCCAAGGGGTTTTATCCTTCTTATCCTGCCATCTCCACTGTCTCCATTAATGACAACAACCATCAACATGTATTCATTTCTTGTTCAATATTTGCCAACAGAAAGATGTTGGGAAGTAAAAAATTGACAGGGAGGAGGATGGCTACCTCCAAAAACTTTTCTAGACAGGTATGTGACTGCCTCTTCAACAGCTAGCATGCATACGCGGGCTATAGAAGGGCAGGGCACGTGTGCATGTGGGCAGGCCCACTGCAGGCCATGTGTGCCTCTAAAATCCTTCAAAAAAATAAAAGAAGCAGCTAAACTTCAACAAAGGATACTGGTATTGAACACCAACACCCCTTAAAGGTTAAAAAACTTACATTGACGGAAAGAGGCAAGAAAAATATAGCGAAACAAAGCTAATCCTGAGGTTTTTACCTAACTATGGATTGTTCAATAAGAGACCTAGAAGGACCCAGAATATCCCTGAGAAGGATCACTTCTACAGGGGAGAGGGTGACTCCCTCTTCCTGAGAAGGATTTGTTGGGTTCTCTGACACACAACTAACACTTCATCAGTAGGTGTACATACGCGGGATGACTAAAGGAAGGGCACGTGCATACGTATGCTGTCCCACTACAGGGCACATATGCCTCTTAAGACTCTAAAAAATAGAAGAGAAATAGTCTGGTAAGTAGAGCAGGGAAGACTGGTATTGAGAACCAGAACCCTTGAACACTCAGACTTCTTGCAGAAACTCAAAAAAGGCAGTAAAACCAATTTCAAAATACCCAAATAAAAAATCCCCAAAGAACCCTAGAGACTCCCCAACAGAGTCGCCAATTTTGATGTGAGTGGGAAATCTCACTTACATACTTAGCATTTAAGGGCTCTAATCATGCATGTAGAAAATTACCATTTAAAGGACTCTATTTTTTCCTATTCTCCCAACACAAAAGCCCACTTTCATGCAATGCAAATGTGCAAACAAGATTAGGTAATTCTAACTTGAATCCTTTGTTTGATGTCGATCCCTTCGCTTTCACTTGCTCCTTGACTACAAGCCTCCTTCCAAAGCTAACCTGCATTCACACATGGAAAAATAGAGAGATGCAAACATGCATTTCATATACTAATTGTTGGGTTAGATGTGACAATATCATGAAATAAATTCACAATTTGAACACATGATATGGTGGGATGAAAAAAATATTCCTTTTTGTATTAATATTGACAAGAGTGAACTTTACAATATGTGGCCGACACTGCTCCTCGAACCTAGTCATGGGATCCTCTTCACGATGCACCAACTACTCAACCTCACAATACAATTGCAGGAAATTGGGGCAAAGGGGGGATAAATTTGGGCCGAGTTTCTATACTCTTCTTCTTCTTTCATTAAATGGGACCCCTACTCCTTCTTTTATAGGTAGTTATCCGGTTGAATGATGAGCCATATGCAGTCAAACGGTTTTAACGATTTCCAAAAACTCTGTTTCCCATCTACAACTTTCCCTTTTTTGTGATTTTGTTAGTATATGCGGGCTATAGAAGGCTTGGAAGCATATGGATGTGTGCATATGCGGGCTGTAGAAGGCTAGGGTGTGTGTGGCTAAAAAAAGAGGGCTTTTTAGAAGAGCTTGGCTCAAGAAATTGGCAACTAGTAGGGCCAGAGGCCAGGTATGCAGGTTGGGTGCAAATAAGGTTTATAATAGATTCCCCCTAAAGTGTGAGGTTAGAAGAGCATCTGATGGCGAAAATACTTTACCAATCTTCGTCAATGTGCCAAGTGAGTGAGACCTGGGACCAGTATGTAGGAGCTTCCATCTGCAAAATAATAATTTGTCTCACCGAGGCGAGCATACCCATGCTCGGGATAAAAACTAAAATCATGGCTGCCAATCAAATACATTGCAGATCCGTATCATATAACTATATAAAGTGTAGCCGCGAGCAATACACAGTGGATCTACATCTCAAAATCAAAATATATACATGTATAGTATCCATCTTCAAGAAGCTAGGTGTCATCTGATGGCTGAATATGACGCTTTTAGAGCTCGAGCAACAACTTCAAGATCTTCAAAACTTGGGTAAGAGTGTAATATGAGTGTACGACTTCACTACCCAGAGGTCTTCCAATTCTTCTTCTTAATCTGATGAGCATGCACTTTCACTTCGCCAACTTAGATTTCCATCCGTTGTAGGATTAATGTAATCTTATTGTCCTACTGTCAGTTTATAGATTTTTTCTAGCTCATAGGCACGGTCTTTATCTCTTATCCATTCTATGTATCTGTGACCTTCATTAGGATCAAGAGGTGCAATGACCTTAAGGCCATCACCTTCAAATGTCATTCTTCTCTTTTTCAGGTCAACAACAGTCGAATTATTGAAATCCCAATCAATTCCTAACAATCCTGGGTAGGGGCAGTTATCATCAACAATCTCAATCACTTCGAAGGACAGAGAGACATAGAAGGGACATAGATTGAATTATATTTTATTGGGAAGCCTATTAAAATTAAGAAGGTTAATATTGGAACAGAGAAAGCACCTAAGTTGGAAAATGTTGGAGATTATTGGGATGATGCTACTATTAGTAAGATTGCAGAACTATTGCATGAGTATTAGGACTTATTTCCAACCAAGTTGATAGACATGAAGGGTATTAAAGGAACCATGGGAGAAATGAAGATTCCTTTGAAACCATATGCAAGGCCAGTTAAGAAGAGACCTTACAGACTGAATCCCAAGTACAAGAATAAAGTTAAGATTGAATTAGATAGAATGTTGGAAGCAGGAATCATAGAACCTGTTATCACTCCAAGAGTCACTCCCAGAATGAAAATGAGAGTAACCTTGGTAACATAGAAATTTAAATGGATTAAAATAGTTTGAAAGGGTGGATCAACAAGAGAAGAGTAAAAAGGAGGGCATCAGACTGCTACAAATACATTCCATTAGACATGGAGTCATAACATCCTACATATGAAAGGCAATCAAGTTTCCTACCAGACAAAAGGATTATGAAAATATGGATAGAATAATAGAAGGTAAACAAAGAGAAGAATAACCACATAACAGATATCCTTTTTGTAATATAGATTAAAGAGTTCTTGAATAATAATTTGTGATTAACAAGCAATTACCAGAAATCCTTTGCAGCTCATGAATTCATTAACCAAAGGCAACTTTTGATCTTCAAAATATGTAAATATTTTTCAAGGAATATGACAATATAGAATTATAACAAATAACACAAAGTCTTATAAGCAACTCTCATGAATCTTTAATGGAAAAAATGCTAATTACAACAGGCCCTTGGGTTTACAATTGAGCAAATAAATTGTTCCTCTAGCTCTCTCCTCTCTTGGATCATGAATCCAACCCCTTCTCCTCAAGAGATATCCTTAATTAAATATTAAATAGAATCCAAATAACATTAGGAGGTCGAATCCCATATCCTCCATTGGATTCTAAGCCTTGGAGATAGGTGGAAACAATCAAAGAGACAAAAATCCAACAAACTGCTAATTTTCAGGAATTTGTTGGAAGTCATTAATAAATTGTTTCCACCTCATGCATGAGGCCTTTCACGGAGATAAATATTAGGCACAGGTGTCCCTTGACATCTAACCTATCCTTGAGAATCCATTCAAATCCCCCTTGACAGGTGACAACCTCTCAACAAGGAGAATATCAAAACCGTGACCGCTACAGGAAATTAGGTAGCGTCGTTGTAAAACAGTTGGTAGCACCAATTATATGTCTAATATCTCTCAAACCATATCACATTTTGAAAAAATGAGAGAGTTTTTTTTATTTGGAATGTTATGAACACAAACCCCCTCCAGTTTTCAAAAATACCTTCTCAATTGTTCATAATCCAAGTTTCAAGTTAGTGACTCAAAACTGGTAAAATAACTTTGCACAATTCATTTTCTGCCAGAATTCAGGTAGAAAATTTAGTTACCACCCACTTGTGTGTCTGCTTGCAATTCAGTAGCATAAATCCATGGGTGATTTTTATGCTTGGGACCTTGTGAGAGTTTTTTCAATTCTTTTTCTTGACACTTGGCACCTTAACCAATCTTGTGCTAACATAGGCTCCATGGGGGATAGAGTCCTCCTTGTGAGGCTCTAAGAACTCTTGTAGTTTTAGTGCCTTATCCTTTGGGCTTGTGGATTCATGATCTGCTGCATCGTGCTGAAGAAAACATACTAACAACTTATATTACTCTACTTTCAAACAGAAAGAAAAAACACCTACTCTTGATGGAGCTTATTTATGTACAAAACCTAAGCTAACTGACTTTTACAATGGGCTAGGTGAAGGCAAACTTCCACCAAATCCATTCAAGGAACTTGCTGACATGAGTCTTTATAATGCCAATGATTGAAATAAGACAAAAGGAATATGACAATGGTTTGAAAACATTTACTATATCTCCTCTTACTGCTGCTGACACAATAAAGTTTACAGGTTCCAAAACATTTGAGAAATACAACTCCATACACACCCCTACAGGGTCATAAAAATGGTAACAAAACACATGGGACTGATATCATATTTNTAGCATAAATCCATGGGTGATTTTTATGCTTGGGACCTTGTGAGAGTTTTTTCAATTCTTTTTCTTGACACTTGGCACCTTAACCAATCTTGTGCTAACATAGGCTCCATGGGGGATAGAGTCCTCCTTGTGAGGCTCTAAGAACTCTTGTAGTTTTAGTGCCTTATCCTTTGGGCTTGTGGATTCATGATCTGCTGCATCGTGCTGAAGAAAACATACTAACAACTTATATTACTCTACTTTCAAACAGAAAGAAAAAACACCTACTCTTGATGGAGCTTATTTATGTACAAAACCTAAGCTAACTGACTTTTACAATGGGCTAGGTGAAGGCAAACTTCCACCAAATCCATTCAAGGAACTTGCTGACATGAGTCTTTATAATGCCAATGATTGAAATAAGACAAAAGGAATATGACAATGGTTTGAAAACATTTACTATATCTCCTCTTACTGCTGCTGACACAATAAAGTTTACAGGTTCCAAAACATTTGAGAAATACAACTCCATACACACCCCTACAGGGTCATAAAAATGGTAACAAAACACATGGGACTGATATCATATTTCTTTTTCCACTTCAAGTTTCTTACTATAAACTATGGGTACAAGTGGAAGAAGGATTAACGTAGGTGGTTTTTGATCCATTGATGACTGTTGATTTACTTCTGGCTGTGTATAAATGATCTCTTCATGTGCCTCAACTAAGGGCTTCTCCTGGTCAAATCTTCGAGTTATGTCTTCTATGACAAGGCCAACCTCTCCATCATACTCCCTGTCTCCATAGTGATCAAATATAGGATAATATTGTTGCTCATCATCACTATAATATTCATAAAAAACATGTTGCCCTTCATACCTATGATCAACCTCTAAAACAATAATTTCATCAAGAATATAATTGTTAAAAATATCCATTTCAGAAACAACAATAACTGTTGCATCTAATTGTTCATACACATTATTTTCATCTGAAACAAAGTTATGAATGTTGTCCTCTCCGAATATAGGAGTATTCTTTATTCTTTCATTTGGACAGTGAATAAAATCTTTTTCATATTTATATTTAGTAGAGCAATCTAACAAATCTTGAGCACATTCTACATATCCCTCACAACAGTTATGAAAAATAATTTCAGAGGGATAAAACCTTTTGCAGTGTTCATTGAATATTCTATGGAAATCCTTCAAGGATGAAATGCTAGAAGTGGGTAATGAGAAATACCATTTACGTGCATCCCCATCCAATGAATACATGAACATTTTCATCAATATATCTTCATTATGGATGTCAAGATGCTGCATCAAAGAATGAAATTCTTGAACATGCTCAACAGGGATGTCAAATTCACCTTCATAAAATATAGGAAATAGATCTTTCCATTCATCAATAAGAGGCACATGATGTGGATAATCATCTATGGCTGAGAAATTGAGTGGGGAAAACCTCCTGGCCAGGATAGCCTTCATATCCATTTAATTGGTCTCATTCTAGTGGAGTCACCAACAGGTTCTGAACAATGGATTCACCATGGTGTCCAACTTCATTCAGTCTTGAAGGTGTCCAACTTCAGTCACCATCTAAAGCTGGAGCTATGCAATGTCGTTCTTCCCAGGGAACTTTTCAATCTCCTCAAATTTGTCCCCGACAACAACGCCAATTATGTTATCACTCCAAGAGTCACTCCCAGACTGCAAATGAGAGTAATCTTGGTAACATAGAAATGTAAATGTATTAAAATAGTTTGAAAGGGTGGATCAACAAGAGAAGAGTAAAAAGAAGGGCATCAGACTGCTGCAAATACATTCCATTGGGCATGGAGTCATAAAATCCTACAGATCAAAAGAAATCAAGTTGCCTACCAGATAAAAGGCTTATGAAAAGATGGATATAAGGATATAAGTTAAACAAAGATAATAATAACCACATAACAGAGATCCTTTCTTTAATATAGATTATAGAGTGATTGAACAATAATCTGTGATTAACAAGCAATTACCACAAATCCTTTGCAGCTCATGAATTCATTAACCAAAGGAATATTTTGATCTTCAAAATATGTAAATATTTTTCAAGCAAGATGAAAATATATAATGATAACAAAGAACAAAAATTCTGATAAGAAACTCTCATGAATCTCTAATGGAAGAAATGCTAATTACAACAGGCCCTCAGGCTTACAATTGAGTAAATAAACTATTCCTCTAGCTCTCTCCTCTCCTGGATCATGAATTCAACCCCTTCTCCTCAAGAGATATCCTTCCTTAAATATAAAATAGAATACAAATAACATTAGGAGGTCGAATCCAATCTCCTCCATTGGATTATAAGCCTTGGTGATAGGTGGCAACAATCAAAGAGACAAAAATCCAACAAACTGCTAATTTTCAGGAATTTGTTGGATGCCATTAATAAATTGTTTCCACCTCATGCATGAGGCCTTTGATGGATATAAATATTAGGTGCAGGTGTGCCTTGACATCTAATGGATCCTTGAGAATCCATTCAAATCCTCCTTGGCCGGTTGCAATCTCCCAACAAGGAGAATATCAAAATCATGACCGCTACAGGAAATTAGGTAGCGTCGCTGTAAAACAATTGGTAACGCCACTTCTATGTCTAATATTTCTCAAACCATAGAACATTTTGAAAAACTGAGAGAGGTGTTTTTTATTTGGAATGTTATGAACAAAAACCTCCTCCATTTTTAAAAAATAACTTCTCAATTGTTCATAATCCAAGTTTCAAGTTAGTGACTCAAAACTGGTAAAATAACACTGCACAATTCGTTTTCTGCTAGAATCCAGGTAGCAAATTTAGGTAGCGCCCACCTGTGTGTCTGCGTGCAATTCAGTAGCATAAATCCATGGGTTATTTTGATGCTTGGGACCTTGTGAGAGTGTTTTCAATTATTGTTCTTGACACTTGGCACCTTAACCAATCTTGTGCTAACAGACCCAGTGGAAGAATCTGAATGGATCATCCCTATGGTGGTCCAAGATAAGAAGTCAAGATAAATCAAAATATGTGTAGATCCAAGGAAACTAAATGATGCATGTTTACATGGTCCATTTCTGACACCTTTTACTGATGAGGTTCTATATAATGTAGGAGTACATGAAGTCTATTCATTTACAAATGGATTTTCGGGCTATCACCAGATCAAAATTGCTAAGGAGGACAGACATAAGACCATATTTGCAACATAATGGGGTTCTTTTCAGTACATTGTGATGCGTTTTGGTATGAAGAATGCACCAGCCATATTTTCTAGGGTGGTGGTCGAAGAATTTAAGGAGTTTTTACACAAGTTTTTGGAGGCATACTTTGATGATTGGATTGTTTTTAGCCTACTGAAAAATCATATTGAATGTTTGAGATTAATGTTAGATAAGTGCAGGTAATGTCAGATTGCCTTAATCCTGAAGAAGTATATTTTCTTTTCACCTTTTGGAGTGTTGTTAGGAATTATTGTGTGTAAGAAGGGGTTTTTGGTAGATCCTTCCAAGATCACTATCATTGTTGTTACACCTCAATCTTATTCACTTCAATAGTGTCGCAAGTGTCGTCATCACGAGTGTTGTAAGTGTTTCATCTTGTCCGCAAGTGTCGCATATTGACCACAAGTGTTGCAAGTGTCATAATAATCATACTACCATATTTCATATATTGTGCCTCTAACAACATCATAAAGACACTTAAGACACCTCAAAGGTTAGTTTGGAAGAAGAGAAATCACTTGACAGGAAGTAGAAGCCTTTTGACATTGAGAAAACCACAAAAACATGGATTTTGGAGAGGAGCGCTCCCATACCCACTGTCAGGGAGTGCTAGCGCTCCCTAAGCCTCTTTGGGGGAGTGCTTGAGCACCCTGTGCACCCTTTTGGGGGAGCGCTACCATTTTTTTAGCAAATTTTGGGTTTTTTGAGGAAAATAAGGGAAGAATCCCTCAATTCTTGATGGTAGTTGGATTCAAATAGATGGTCAAGTCATGATCTTAGGGGAGATCCTCAACTGAAGGAGAAGAATCCTCAACTCATCCCAAATATCTCTCAAGTGGTTGGACCTCTCCAAGGTTATATAAGGAGACCTTCTCATGGTGAAAGGTACAATGGAGATTGAGAATTACATCAAACTTATGATCTCATGAGTGAGATGTCATCAAAGCGACCATTGGAGATTATTTGAGCAAAGGGGTTGGACAAGGAGAACTAGAAGAGGCTGTTGCACCTTCATTCAAAGGATTGTAAGTATCTTTACTTGTTCTCATTAATAATCAATGCTTGGCCTGTTTCTTTCAAACTTATGCTTGTTCAATATGATTTTGTCTGCAGTAGATGGATCTATGTTGAGCTAATCTCAGTAGAGTAGGAAGTCTTTTGTACCTTTGTTTAACCTACAGGATCTATCAGGGAGCTCAAGGTCAAAGCTCAGCGAGGACTTTGCAAGGACAATAGTCGCTAATAAGGTACATATATTTTTACTTCTATTTCATTCGTTAGCTTGATCCAATCTAAAAGGAAGTCAGTGTCCATGTTAAGCACTTTTCTGTCTTGGCCTTAGGAGTCTAGAGGCCAAGAGGGAATCCACTTGTCCACAAGGGGATTCACCTACAACAGAAATTGGCGACTCCACTGGGGAGGAGCTCTAATTTTTGTTTCCATTCCTAGATATTGTTTTGGCCCTTTGTCCACTGATTTGATCTTCTCCACATTATCTTTTTATTCTCAGATTTGTTTGATTGCCTCATTATGTCATCAGGATCACCCTGATTGACTAAATTTCCTTCATTTTTTGAGTTTCTGGGCTTTTTTCTGAGTTTTTGGAGCAGAGTGCTCCCCTCCTATTGCTGTCAGATCACTAGCACTCCCCTTCATCCTTACACAGAGCTTTGGAATGCTCTGGTGCTGCTTACACCAGAGCGCTACCCCATTTTTGTGAGAAATTCTCCATAATTTTCATCTTCTGAAGCTATTTATGCGTTTTGGCATTTGCTCAAGGTCCCATACTCTCAGTCCATCTTGATATTGGATTTCAAGCACCCTTATTTCTGATAATTCATCCTCTTTTGTTTGGGATTTTGACATCTTCTTTCCTTGCCTTGAAGCCACTCTTTGTCTTTGCTGACCTAGAGTTAACTTGTTGTTTTCTTCTCCTTTATCTGACTGAGTGAAAACTTTTGTGAGGAAATCCAAAGGTCTGTGAAATTTTCATTTGATCTTTGAGGTCGAATTTCCATCATTTCTCTTTTGTTTGAGATTTTTGGTTCTTGTTTGCAATTTGGTTATCTGTGTCCTTCTAGTCTATTTCATTACGAGAGTGTATTTTTTGTTTTGTGTGAAGTTTGCTTCTGATTGTTTAAATCGTGAAGTCTGATTGACATTTAGAAGTTTTGCATCTGATTATCATTCACATATAAGAAAAATAATATATTTTAGTGATTGGTTTCGATATTAGAAGGCATTTCTGAAATTTTTAGCATTGCATCAAATATGAGTGAGAAACAAATTGATTGAGGACATTACATATTAGTGTTTGATAGTGAAAAAAACTTTCTCTCTTTCCCTTAAATAACCATTCATCAAAACAAAAGATTTCTTATCATTTTCTTGTGCATATGTTTTGGGAATTGAGTCATCATACCATCAGTTTCATTGTCATACACTCTTTGAGTAAAGAACAACCATAAAATCAACGCTAATTAAAAATTATCTAGAACATTTTTGTTTTTAGGATATTCCACCAACATTAGACTAGGATTAGCACTTTATATTAGGTTGTGAGTACAACTCTCCAAAGTTTTCAAAAAGAACATTATCATCCTGAGATAGGGAGAGTCAAATCCAATTGTCGTATAGGCTTTCTGGGATCCCCCTCTCACACAAGGGTTACACACAAGGTCACATTCGGGTGAGTTACGAAGATTATCCCTCAGTGATTCAACTGTTTGTAGTGGTCGGATTGTATATTGGGGGTGACTTGAAGGTATACCCACGATTATGTGTGGGAGCCTCTCGAATTGATTTTGAACTTGTTATCCTACCCATACATTCAGATCGGACTATCGATTATACCCTCCCAGGGGATGACTACGAGTTGGTGTCCGTAGTTGCCATAATCCTTAGGTACTTACACGAGGTGACAAACATTGGTCAAACTCACTCGGGCTCCTTGGAGGGTAAATCCACAATTACTGCGTGGAAGCTTGCACCAAGGTGAAAGTCCGTTAAGCAGGTCACCATTGTAATTGTTCCACCATATCCTAGCCCCTTATTGACTTGATCACGCGACGTTGGATTTCATTACCAACTAGTATGATCATCGAGAGAAGTTTTGTTTGCTTGGTTTTGATTCCTAGATTTTGTTAGTGTATGTTGTTTCTTTTTGTTAGTTGGCCCTAGATTTTCAGCAGGTACTGTTATTCTCCAAAATTGAGCTTATAGATGATAAAGGTCTTTTCCAATCACATAGGATGCAAGGGATTATTCCGGAAGGATACCAACCCTTACCTCCTAACCCTCCAGAAGATAACTACCATGGAGAGGTAGAAAATCAATCTGACATTGGAAGTGTTGTTGCTCCTCCATTAGATAACTCAAAAGGCACTTTGGTTACAGTTGAGAATCCCACTCCTCGCACTACATCTGTGTTGGTAACCCCTCTCTAACCACTTTTTCTTCGTTTAGACTCCCTTGGGAACGTCATAGATGAAGAGGTCCCACAGTTACCCGAGAGAGATTTTACCGAAACATATATGGGATCCACAGAACCAACCTTTGGTGATGAGTATAGGACTCTTGTTCATCCTACCACTGCAGTAGATACAAATACCACACCTGCTCATTCTGTATGGAGGACTTCATCAGGACAAGATCTCTATTTGAATTTTGAGTCCTTTCGACAACCCTTTAATGCTCATGACCATCCTATTGAAAGTGGACCATTTGGTCAAACTATGAATCACCCCATCGATCAGGTCATTAACCCTACTGTTGCATTATCTCAAGTCTATCCTAATGCTGGACTCATCACCTCTACTCATTCCCAAGGCACTTCAATCCCTGCACCCACTTTTACGTACTTTCACTCTACAGCTCCACATGTTCCACACGATCTTGCTGGGACATATTTTCACCTGAGAATGCAGACCCTTTCCAACCAAATAAAACCGATTGGAGGGAAACCACCATCTAGTGGACATGTCCCTCCTAGAAGACCACCATCCTATGGCAGGACAACCCCCTTTTCATGTTCTTCCCAAAGGGAAACCTCCCTTTTCTAGTGATACCCTAGTCGTTAATCCACCGCTGGCAGGGGGGAAACCTCCATCTGTTGGAAACCCTTTACAATCCTAGGGAGTATCTTCTAGAGGCACATTTACCCAACCCTATGTTGGGGGGAAATCATATCATAACGGAGGAGTATCAAATCCTGTTCCTTCTGGACCATCTTATGGACAACATTATCCGGGCGGAATCCCAAACATCACCTGGAGTCCTCAAGGACAACAACCTTATTCTCCCCATGGGTCTAATGTGTATCTGCCTCCAGGATCTACTCCTTACCCTCCTCAAGGGCACAATGTTCATCCTCTTTCTAGGAAAACAAATCACCTGGCTTATAATGCTCATAACCCACCGGGTTATGCAAATGTTTCTCGGCCATCATCGAATCTTGTTTATCCTGGTCAACAACAACCGTATGTAGGAGGACCTACTGGTTACAACTATCCACCTAACCCAGTTTATGGTTCTACTAGTGTTCCTATGCCACACTAGTATCATCTGCAAATTAGCCGACAACTACCTTTCCTTGTGACTCTGGATCTCCCAGAATTGTCTTGGTTAACTAATGATCCTATTTTTCATTCACCGGTTTGGCCAGTTATTCCAGCTAAACATCCTTCTGATATTCCAAAATTTGACGAAAAATCTAGCGAAGATCCAAACAACCATGTGATGACTTTCCATTTGTGGTGTTTGTCAAACTCCCTCATGGATGATTCTATACGTTTGCGTCTTTTCCAGGGAACACTTACTGGCTCTGCAACAAAGTGGTATATTGAACTACCACATGATTCTCTTCATGATTTCAACTCCCTTGCCATGTCTTTCCTCATGCACTTTCAACTACCTATTCGCTACGAGATGGGTACTGGAGTCTTGACCTCCATTCGTCAAACTGACTCTATGCATATCTCTGACCATATTCATGAGTGGAGATGACAATGAAGGCTGATCAAGGTAATCATTCCTGACATATTATTGGAAGAATGGTTTACTAAATCACTTTTACCCCCGATCGCTCGCAATGTCTCTATGGGTGGTGCGGTCACTGAGGAAGAAACCATTTCTCAGGCTCAGTACTTAGATTTGGTTTATTCACAATCTGGTACTTGGTATGATTTTCTTCTGAATGTTGCTCGAACTAATACTGATCCATCCAAGCCATCATCCTCATCTCATGTGGATGGTGTTATTGGTTCTGTCAAAACTCAATCTACTTTCCATTCGACCACACTCTCCTCTACCTCCCCCCAAAATCAGATCTCTGAGGTGAATGCAGTTCAATCTGCCCCTTCACAACAATCCAAAGGTAAGAAGAAGACAAAAAATAAATAAAAAAATACAAATAACAATGAACAAGCAAAAAATCAAGCTCATACACCTCCTACCGAAAAGCAGGCACAACGAAAACTGAAATTCTTGTGTATCATTTGTGGTGACGATCACTACACTCAGAATTGTCCACATCGCAATGAAGTGGCCAAACTTTTCCAGGGAAATTCACAACCCGCTATTCTTACTCAGCCTTTTCCGCAGCAGTAATCCATGGTTTCTCAAACCCCCTCTCCTGGGGGCAGTTCTATCCATCCTCATGGTGAGTCCTTGACGAGTGCACACATTTATATGTTTAATGGGATTAATTTGAACACTCTCTCTAAGACATACGAAACACCAGGTAACCCTGACAAAGGAAAAGACACTAATGGTACCCGTACTCTACCAAATCCAGCATCATCCTCCGTTAGTCCTCCATAGGTTAATCCTATGTCTGGACCACTTTAGATTGAGAAACCTACATTTGAATCTATCTTACACCCTCTTAAGAGAACTATCCACAAAGCTACCTTTAATCCTAGTTCACGTGCCACCAAAACTACAACATTGTTGAAGATTTGGCTCAAGCACTGTGTACTATGTCTGCATTAGAAGTTCTACAACACTGCTCCAGTCAATGTAGAATTCTCTTGGATGCTATTGGCAATGTTGATCCTAAGTCGTCCAACCATATCATGTTTAACCTGGACAATTATGCGTCTCAACTCTCCCACCAACTTTCTTTCCAAGTTGATGTTGTTGTTAAAAATCAACAAATCCACCGAACTATTCTGGATGAGGGAGCCTCAACATGTGTCATGTATTTAGTGTGTTGGAAAGGCTTAAAATCACCTGCACTTAACAAATCCCCAATGATGTTACATGCCTTCAATGGGCGAGGTTTCCATCCCCATGGGATTTTACAGTCCCTTCCCATCCAATTGGGTGGAAAAACTGCCACTGTTGATATCGAGGTAGTCGATGCTCCCCTCAATTACAACTTGTTACTTCGAAGAAGTTGGTTTTATGCTATGACTTTCGTTGCCTCATAGGTATTTCAATGTGTAAAATTTCCTCATCAGGGAAAAATTGTCACTGCTGATCAGTTGCATTTCTGCACGACCGATGCTCGTTCTCCCGCTACCAACAATACTCCTTTCTTGGGAGACCACAAGATCACGTATGAAAGAGTTGGTTTTGTCTTACTGAAATATTCTAGCCTCATCAGTACCTTCCGTACACCACTTCCACCAACTACACATCATATTTCCATCGTCAATATGATTTCGACCATGGCTTATCAATCTTTTGAATCATCTGACCCTTGGATTGTACCTAGTCCGTTGGAATTTGATGCACTAGGTGACACCGTGCTGCTTAGTCCAGCTGAAACATCATATGTTTCTATCCAATCTGCTTCTCTCTCATCAGATGACCAACATATATCGGCACCCGATAGTTACTCGATGCCATCACGGTTAAGTTCCTTGTCATTTGCGATCAACTGCATTTCCCCAATTTTTCCTTCTGATGAATCTATTAAGGAAATTCTGAGCATTGACGAGCTACCTCGGGATGATAACCATCATCGATCCTCTTTTCTTCCCCCTCATGAAGAAATTCAAGCAGATATATACTCTATCTCCCCTCTTATTGTCAATTTTCCATCGTCTCCCATGATTTCAACTTCTGATGATTTGGATCCGGTAGTTGACATGGTGATCTCTTCGGTAGGGATATTGGAGCCTGATCTCCTTAACCTTGTCGCAGTCCTCGACATGTGTTCCTTCCAGAGTGATTTTCTTCCATCCAGTGAAGATCTCTTGGAATCCATGACTGATTTTTTTCCCTTGACATGGTGTTCTTCCAGAGCGTTATTTTCTTGGAAGCCATGATCAAGAAGAGTCCACGAGCATAGTTTATTTTCTCACAATCCCATTAAAAAATGAAACAGAGGCCTTGAGTATAGTTTTCCTCTCTGTAGCAAGCTCGTTAAAAAATGAAACAACAATCTACGGATTGAACCTAGAGCCCTGAAAATAGTTATTTTTCTGTGTCAAGCTCATTAAAAAATGAAACAGTCACCTCTCTTGAACCTTCATTTCATCCACCCTCATCATTTTTCTCCATCTAGTAGAGAAATTGGTGTCAACCTCAAAGTCAGTGAATGAATTGAAGTTTGGAGGTCATGTCTCCAGTGTTTGATGATCATTCTAGAGTTAATCCCCCATCTTTCAAGCTGGGGGCATACCGAGATTAGTCTTTGTTATTTCTCATGCTCGTAAATACATGAGAATGAAACCGGGTAAAATTTTATCTCTTTTTCAGACCTGCATGAATAAATGAAAAAGGAACCCCCTGGAGTTGTCTTTAAGCTCTTTTCAGACTCTGTAAACATGAAAAGATTGTCGAGTGATATTTCTTCCTTTCCCACTCGTTAAAAGGTTTGAAAGGGCATCTTTCGAGTGATAATTTATCTCTTTTTAGGCCTCGCGAGACTAACATTACAAGAAAGGACAACATTGGAGTCATCTTTAAGTTGTTTTCAGATTCTCTAAATATGAAAAACCATCAATTTTACCTTCTCTAGACTCATTAAACAATCACACATTGAAGGGCTCATATGAGACCAAACCCTTACTTCTTCCAGTTCGTTAAACAAAGGAAGATGGATTTACTGAAGGTGAGTTATATCATGCATGTGTTACCCTCCTTGAGCTCGTTAAATTAAAAAGATGTACTTGTCTATCTGGATGGGGGAAAAATTGAAAGAAGCAAGCCAAGCAATTTTTTAGAACACCACCAGTAACTCTTACGGTCTCCCTTGAACACGACACTTTGTCTTTGCATACATTTTAATCGTCTGAACCTCTTTACTGAGCCAATACTATAAGTTTCTTTTACTCCTTTGGGTCACCTGAAGAAAGTCATAGCATCCACTGCATCATCAAGTTTTGGTCCATGTCAAGTTTTTATTGTTGTGCCTCAGTATTCAAGGGAAGTATCTTCCTCGAGAGTCATCCATCACAAATATCATGTTTCAATACCTGTGTCAGTCTATGTTCATTTGATCCACCAATTACATCTCTATGTCAGTTTCATGTTGTTGATGGGGGATACATCAAGGCCCTCCTTCGACGAGTCTATTCCTGTCAACTTCAACGCATTATCCAGGAACTAGACATAGAAACCAATTAGTACCTTGGGACCTACATGCATCAATGGGAGGCCTCCTCATGTCTGACAGTGGGTTTACATCATTGACCCCTGATAAGATGATTACACATATGTTCAACTTCATCTCATTCATTCACATTTTCCGGTATGTAATAGAGTACCTTGGGAATCATTGACATCAATGGTGATCTCCCTCGTGCTTGTTAACGGTTTACATCATTGACTGGTAATCAAGTGTTTTCTGCCATGTTCGACATCAGGACATCTATTCACATGGTTAGATTCGTACTACATCAGGATCGGTAAGAAGACCCTGGGTTGAGTTATCACTCTTATATGTACTTTTCCCAGGTTGTGAAGGAGTTCTTTTGAACTATGACACATATATTGTTACATAGATCCACTTTGTATTGTTCGTGGCTATGTCTTTTCATCTCGTAGATCCACTGTGTATTCTTAGTGGCTATGATCAGTTCAGGTCATAGGAGTATAGATCCACATTGTATCTGCGGTGGCTATACCATTTTGTCAATATAATTATGGATCCGCAGTGTATTTTATGGTGGCCATACCTAAAAATTCTTTATCACTCAAGCATAAGTATTCATGCCTTGGGTTTTGAAACATGTCATAATATTTGTTTGATGGTTGTGTGCATCTTTTTCCAGTTTCTCTATTTCCATACCCTCACTCGAAAAAGTCTAAAAAGTAATTCAATCATCATTGTCTTCTAACTTCCTACTTTTGGGGGAAATCTGTTACACCTCAAAATTACTCACTTCGATAGTGTCGCAAGTGTCATCATCACGAGTGTTGTAAGTGTCACATCTTGTCCACAAGTGTCGCATCTTGACCACAAGTGTTGCAAGTGTCATAAGAATCATACTGCCATCTTGCATATGTCGTGCCTCTAACGACATCATAAATACACTTAAGACACCTCAAAGGTTAGTTTGGAAGAAGAGAAATCACTTGGCAGGAAGTACAAGCCTTTTGACATTGAGAAAACCACAAAAAAATGGAATTTGGAGAGGAGTGCTCCCCTACCCAGTGTCAGGGAGTGCTGGCACTCCCTAAGCCTCTTTGGGGTAGTGCTTGAGCACCCTATGCACCCTTTTGGGGGAGCTCTACCCTTTTTTTAGCAAATTCTGGGTTTGTTGAGGCAAATAAGGGAAAAATCCCTCAATTCCTGAAGGTAGTTGGATTCAAATAGATGGTTAAGGCATGATCTTAGGGGATATCCTCAACTGAAGGAGAAGAATCCTCAACTCATCCCAAAGATCTCTCAAGTGGTTGGACCTCTCCAAGGTTATATAAGGAGACCTTTTCATGGTGAAAGGTACAATGGAGATTGAGAATTACATCAAACTTATGATCTCATGAGTGAGATGTCATCAAAGAAACCA